>DWGW01001615.1:0-10996 GCA_018247775.1 Udranomia orcinus
ATTTTTATCTCCTTAGAGTTATTTCTGTCTTACGAATAATGTATTGATATTGCAAAAGATCTCAACGATTTAGGCGTTTAGGGTACGTATGAAGCGCAAATAATAAGAAGTTTAAGTAAAATAACATGAAGTTAGTGATTGGTTATCTGGAGCCATCACAGGTAATATGCATATGTATATGGCTCAGTAAGCTTACGCTAGTCGAGTTGTTAGATCAGTGAATATCAATTTGGATGCCATTACACCACGCTCTGTGTATTCCAGGACCGTCAAGCAATAGAAACTGCGTCGCGTTCAATTGGTACCTGCCTGAAGTTCGTCGAAACTGCCATCAGCCGAGCGTACCATCGCCACCTAACATCACTCGATACAGTACTCAACAGTATCATTCAATATAATAATAATAATAAATAATTACATAAGTAATTGAATGTTTATCGCTCCCCCTCGGGACAAGTATTTAGCTGTGTTGTAACTGTCATTGTTGAATTTGATCGATTCTAATACTTATTCGATGTCGATCATTGGCCGTACCTAACACCGTATGTGGCTGAAGATTATTAAAAAAAAATATTGTAGGTAATTCATTTATTGTTGGTGTGCTCACGCTTTCTGCAACCTTTTTGAGTTTTTCCGAAATGGCGTTCCACCTGTGTTCTCACGGCAGTGTAGAGTTTCATTGTGAAAGATAGATTAAGTCGCGCTAAAGCGGAATTATTATTTTCCGAATATTTTTAAATTAACTTATTTTTTGAATCGATTTGTTGTTCGAAAGGTTGCATAAGGATTGTGCACCGGTTTATATAATTGTTTTAGATCACAGTTATCCACGACTGTAGGCAGTGCATACATTTGTAGCTGATGCATATAAATTACAAATACTTATAATAATAATAATAATCGATCTTTTCTGACTTCAATTATCCACTGCCGGTCGCATAAGTCCTAATAAGAAGTAACGCATGTAATACCAGTGGAGTAGACATACTCATAACTAATTCTTCAGTAATATTGGATAAGCAAATTGATAGCTTCTGTTATATTATATCGTTGTTCAGTAATAAGATGTACCGTTACCGTTCGTATGATATGATAGTATCAATATTCAATCGTATAAAATATTATAAATATTCATGTAAGCAGCGTTATCGCGAAATTGTATCTAATAGGTAGTAGCACTGACGAACGAACTATCCACAAATCACCTATTACCTCGTACCTATGCTACGAATCTCATATCAGTATTTTGCGGTGGTCACATCGTCTGTCTATGTCTAAGTGGGTCATGTCAGAATAGTTGCGTTCGAATAGATAATAGTGGGTCGGTATGATCAATGGGTTGAGCCAAGTTTTGGACTTCGTCTTCGGGTGTCGGAGCCCGTGTGGGTGGGTGCGTGGCCCGTCGTGGCAAGAGCACGCGTTTAGAGTAGGAAGGTGCGGTGGCGGCCGGTAGATGTGGCTGCCCTACAGTGCAAAACAAATTACTATTTATAAGTGGCTATGTGTAGGGCCGCCAACTGTTTCTATGTGAGTCGGGAAGGCTCGGATTCGGGATTCGCCTAGGGATTCGAATCACCCATCCTCCTCGCGCCCTTGCTCCTATTGCATCAGTATTGAATGTAATTTGCTTTCATACTTTAATGTCCTCTCGTACCTGTTACAACCGTCGAGTACATTGGGGTTCAGGAAATGGTATATGGAAGTATATGGAATGGAAGTATTAATGTTTTCATTAGTTAGTTATTTAAGAATATGTAGCTTGCAACTCCCTATAACAGAAAGTCGTGTTTTCGGCGAATCATACGACGTTCAACACGAATCTACAAGTCACTTTACATCGTACTCACCGATGCCTCGTCAGTTGGTGAAATTACAAGTGCGACTGTTTAAGACAGCTTTGGAACGTATGTGCAATGATGATGCAATCTTCATGTAAACTTGTCTATTATATCTGTAATTCCTGTATTGTTAAGCTTAACTGTAGTTAGCAGAAGGCTTCAAACGAAGACTTGGAAACCACGTCAGTAATGTGGTCAGTCGTCGTACTGAGGCAATCGGTCACTTGCCGCCGTTCTCATCGTCGTCTGTCTTTGTCTGTCGTCGTCAGCCGTAGTCTGTCGTCGCCAGTCGTAGTCCGTCGTCGTCTATCGTCGTGTATCGTGGTCGTCGGTCCCGGGCCGCCACCGCACAGAGCATATCGCGCGCGTGCCGTCGCCGTAGCAATAATATTTGATTACAATTTGTAAAATTGTTTAAATTTCGAATGTGTGATAGTAGATGCAGTCGTTGTTTAGTTAACTTTAACATTATTATACGATAAATTATAAATTAATTGTTATTGTGAGTGTAACGTTAATGAACAGTGAGAACTTTCAATATAATAGATATTCATACGTGCTACATATTGTGCGTAATCTTGTCGATTTTGATTTTGATCCGTTGTCGAATGGTTGATGTATTTGTATTTATTACAATTTAATTTATACATTTTTAAGACGTTCTTCGTTGTACAGTAAAATATAAAGTAGCCGTT
Source organism: Udranomia orcinus (assembly GCA_018247775.1). NCBI lineage: Eukaryota > Metazoa > Arthropoda > Insecta > Lepidoptera > Hesperiidae > Udranomia > Udranomia orcinus. The sequence continues at coordinate 2,534 of DWGW01001615.1, forward strand.
TTAGCTAGGGTAAATTTTTTAAATTAATAAAATATAAATACCTACTCCAAGTATTCAGCGATAGAATGATTAGACGTCTATCCTGATTTTTTGTGTTCGTTATGATAATACGTTGTAGATATATATATCGCTCGACAATTGAAGCACCAACATATTGATATTAATTAGAATTTTCTTATATATACATAATGTATTGAAAATAATGAAACGATATATGCGAAGTGGTTCAAGTGGTAGTCAAGATGGCATGTTGTTGAATTGTACGTTTTCGGAGGGCGGATGAGAGATAACGGCACTAAGTGTAGCCCCCGGCGTGCCCCGTCTCACCGCCCGCTGCGCCCCACGGCGTACCTATATTTAAGGACATAAGCAATGTTAATTTTAACATTTATAGTATAATTAGATTTTTATCCTTAAGAGTAGGTTTTCATCTAGTTGCCTTTCGTAACTTAGAGAAATTAGGTGATACCTTTTTCTCGGTAGCTTCATTACGATGTGAGGTCGGTCGCGTTTCCACTCGCCAGTCAATTGTCCCGCTCGCCTCGCCGCTGCACGCTCGTCGCGCCTTCTCGTGTTCGTGTGCGACACTCGCTAGATGCATCGTAACTCATAATAATATACGTAGCGTAAGTAATTAATGTAAGTCTCGAAGCGAGGCTGCGTACCTGACACCAAGTAACATTAATGGTAGTTATTCGCAAGCGGCACGCGCCGGGAACACTTCGCACAACCGTCGGCCGCCGCGCCCAGCGACACTCGCTGTACAACGTTAGCGTAGGCATTATCGACTTCTAGTCAGCTTTCAATGATCTCTATAATTATTATTATTCCGATATTCTTAATCGTAATATACGCAGTTGTATTCTTCTGTTATTAGTGTACCTATACTATAAGTAACGTTCTCGTGTTCAAATTTAATGTCTTTGTCGGATCCGCGGCGTCGGGCCGTATTCCGCGTTGATACGCTTAAGTGTTCTGCGATTTATCGGCACCTTGTGCGTTCTAAAGTCTCAATCTTTATCGTAAAATAGATATTTTCATATAATCAATAGTATGCATATTGTTATTGGATTGCTAATTTTGTATAAGTACACGATTAGTATAGTTTATATACTTATGTGTCAATTCTTATAGCGTTTTATTACATTAACAAATAATAGCTAGTAAGTGTTAAAGTAAACAGATATGACAAGTTATTTATTAAGCTTACTGATTCGTTTTTGGTTGTCGTTTTGTTTCTTGATGTTTGTTGTCCTCCAATATATTTCTGTTACCATTTATTTGTATGTGATTTAAATTTGTTTTTATAACTTGAAACCAGTTGTAAAAGAAGGGATTCAATAACTTGTCTGTAATTCTTCTAGCTTGATGAATTTAGTGAACAACGAAAATACAATAAGAATTCTAATAATCTAGCTGAAGAACGATTCTAACATAACACCTGCCCTTGATACTACTGGTTCTTTAGTTGTTCTCGACAACAATTGTATATTTCCTTTCGTGACCTCGAGTCTTTGACTTTCTACTCTTAGAATAATATATATTAAAAACTAATTACGCAACATCGGAGCATCATGATAATGATGATGTCAAAATGTGATATTTGCAGTTGCATAAGTACCGCAACTTGTTGGAAACGTTTCACGCTTAACGTTTTCCCCGTGTGAGTGCCCGTAGAGCTGTGCGCCCCGGGGGTCGCCTGGGAGCGTGTCTCCACGGACATGTGCCGAGTAGCTTTCATATCGAATAACTCGGGCTAATGTTTATGGTTTATCTGTAGAGTCGCTAGACTTCGATTTGTAGTTTAATCTTCATAAATTTATCAAAGGATTCGTGCTTTGTTCTCTCAAACTATTTGATGTTGCTTGGCGTTGAATGATGTGAAACATTGAAATTTTAGAGTTTATAAATTATTTTAAATCATGTTGTTTTATACATATATTTAGTTTAGTCAAAAGTGTTGATGAAATAGATTAGTATGGTTCGACAAATGAGTTATCTGTATGTATAATTAATTGTGTATAAGTGCATATTACAAAAACTTGTACCTATTTAAAATCGTATCCCTTTTAATGGCAAAATTCTTGTAATCTTCTTGTAAAGGAACACTGATCAATACTATCATCATTATTGTGGTTAAAATATTGTATTACGAATTAACAGTGAAAATCTGGACACCTTGTAAAATTCGAATTAGATTGGTTTTATAGTAATATTCTGTATTGTAGGTTATCAATCTGAAATTCTCTCATAATTATAAAATAAACGGTGTTTTCTGCTGTAATTTTGTTTTATTTTTACCTAATACCTACTTATAATTAAGTTTCTGTTTGTTTTTTTTGCAAAACATGAAAATGAAATTGTTATTAATATTCGATGCTACTGTTATATCTGCACTATTAATAACAGTTCGTGTATCATTTAAAACTATCGCAATCTCTCGCTTTACTTTTAGGTACACTGGTTTGACAAAAATAATAACATTATTTTTTAATAATTGCAGTACAATATGGAAATAATTGGAAAATAGAATGATGATGAATTAAGATAAACAAACAAAACACACGTTACACATTTTTTTTCAAAACCGTTTTTGATTCAACTTTTTTTTTCTTTATAAAAGTTATGAAATTTCTTGAAAATTTAACTTAGTACCATTCTATCGATTATTTAATTTATGTCAAGTATTCTAGCATAGATCAGACACTAATAGTGTAATAGAGGCTCCTCAAGGACGGCTTCAATAATACGAAGTTAACACTCACTTTATCACTTTATTATTTATAGTTTATAATATACACTTATTATATTTTGTGGATGGGTAGTCGGGCAGAACTTCCCCGTGCAACCGTCACGATCGTAATACCACGGCCTAACATGGCCGCCGACATTTATACCCTCAATTATAGTTATCACACATTTAAATATTAACAATAATATTATATAACATAAACCATAATTATTATTGAAATTGATCATTACCATTTATATGTAATTTCTAATACTCTGATAACTTAATAAGCCACGTATTATTAGTACGCCGGAAGCATGGCTGAAGTAGCTAATAAATATAATATCATCAATGCAAAATCATAAATATATTCAAGACTGTGATTAATCATTATAAAATATAAGAATAATATCTATTTATGGTTGTTGGGGGCGGTAGTTTGTAACATTCGGTCATCCTGCGTTAGCCGTGTCCCACGGCCATCAGCGTCCTTGCCAGCACCCGAACTGTTATTGGTGTACGGCACCTGAAATAGAAATATCAGACGAGTAACTCTTCCTTGACATGAGATTTATGAATAGAATTTGTTACATATAAAAAAAAGTAATGCGTTTAGTTGTTTTTTTTCCATCTCATAGTTTTTATCTCGCAGTGACTTTATGTGTGTTTTATTATATGTAAATTAATTATATCCACACAGACTTGATACGTTCACACAGACTTGATATGTTCACACAGATTTGAAATGTTCACACAGATTTCATATGCTCACATAGATTTTATATGTTCACACAGATTATATATGTTCACACAGATTTTATGTGTTCACACAGATTTGATATATTCACACAGATTTTATGTGTTCACACAGATTTGATATGTTCACACAGATTATTATTTTTTTGTTTATCCTCAATAAGATTGTAACTATTTATTAGTGAATTTTCTTTTATGTACTTGATATATATATGTAGGTACAGGGTTGTGATAAAGGAGACGTTAACTAAGTTCAAGTGATTATCAAACGTATTATTTATTAATTAAAATTACATCTATTCAGAAAATTAAAGTGTATATATTGTTATTGTACTATTTATTTCCTTCAACCTCATTGCTGACAACTATTAAGATTCTTAATCATTAGTATATACAGACAATCTTAAATAATTAACCTTCTAATAAATCTATTAAATCATCCCGATCAACTTCACGATCGCTGCTACTACTATCGTCGGGAACAGATGAAATATAAGGTCGGAGTGCTTCGCCTCTAACAACGGCAGTAAATTTTCGATAGCCTTTCATACCTTTTATGCTGATAATTGTATAACGATCTAATAAAGGCTCAGCTTTACAAACTTTATACGGGCCAGTGAACAATCCATTGAGTTTTCTAGTTATATTAGTGCTTTCCCTAGTTATGCCTCCTTTCCAGAGGACTAACTGACCCACAGAGTACTTAACGCACTTTTTGTGAGATCGATCAAACCTATCCTTCATGAGAGTCATATGTTTATCGATACGTAATTTAGCCGCATTTCGCCTTTCTTCCAAAGCTCGCGCTTGACTTTCAAAGTCTGTAGGCTCACCAGTAGGAAAAGCAGGCAAGCGTGAATTAGAGTGCCCAAACAATAATTTAAATGGCGGAAAACCAGTAATTGCATGAGGAGTGTTATTTATACCCCAAACTATATCACTCAAGTGATTATCCCATGTACATTCGCTATTTGACGATGTGTTCAAGCCGTTAATAAGAGTTCGATTAACACGTTCTACTTGGCCATTTGACCTGGGGCTTGCTATGGCGTTCAAAATGTGTTTAAATTGAATCTCCTCTGAAAATTGTTTAAAGTAACGACTCGTAAAGGCCTTTCCCCTATCTGTAATTATCCTATGAGGATTTCCAAATTGGGAAATAATTTCTTTCAAATGCTTTATCGTTTCTATCGAACTACAATTTTTCACAGCTTTTGCAAATACAAATTTCGTAAATGAGTCTATAACAACCAATATGTATGTATTTCCTTTACGCGTCCTTACAAATGGGCCTAAATGGTCTACATGTAATGTGTGCATGGGGATTGCAATTTTTTCAATAGGATGCAGCTCTCCGTGTAGTCTACCATGATCCCCTTTCCCATAAGCACATTGCAGACATGACTTGATATACTTACGGATGAATCTAGTCATGCCTTCGAACCAAAACTGCGCCTTAATTGTCTTTTCACATTTATCAAAACCAATATGCCCTATTTGATCGTGATATTTTTGTAATAAGCTCCATTTTGCTAATTTAGGTATAACAAAGCGCTCTCCGTTAATGGTTTTTCTATACAGGAGATCGTTCTTTATAGAATAATTATTAGTGATGTTATTATCGGTTGTACCATTCCGTAACCGATTCAAAATAGACTGAATATTCTCGTCCTGTAACTGTAATGTCACTAGCCAATCGGACTCGTCAATTAATAGTACACAGTCTTGTACGGGGTTCCTGCTTAAGGCATCTACATGTTTCATGCGATTACCAGCCCTATATTCAATTTGTAAATCATAGTCTTGGATTGAAAGCCACCAGCGGGCAATACGGGGAATCAAATCTTTCTTAACTAGAGTAGTCCGTAATGCGGCACAATCTGTCACCACTTTGATGGGGATTCCTATGAGATAAATTCGAAATCTTTTCAGAGACTCTACTACTGCCAATGTTTCTAATTCGTAACTATGATAAAATTGCTCCTCTTTACTTGTAACTCTACTAAAATATGCAATTGGTTTTAAGGTGCCATCACTTTGATATTGCAAAAGAATACCACCTAATCCTAGCTTGCTGGCATCAGTATGGAGCTCCGTACGGGCGTTCCTGTCGTATATACCTAGAACTGGTCTTTCCATAAGAGAATCTTTTAAGGTTTGAAAAGCTTTTTCTTGCGCCGGGCCCCACGTAAACTCTACATTTTTTTTTGTTAATTCCGTAAGGGGTCTAGCTATTTCTGCAAATCCGCGAATGAATTTCCTAAAATAGGACGTCAAACCAATAAACTGCCTGATTTCATGTACATTCCGCGGCTTTTTATAAGCAGCCACGCAATTAATTTTTGCCTGACCCGGTTGTATTGTACCCGCAGTAATTTCGTGACCTAAGTAATTAACACTTTCCTTTAGAAATGCACATTTATCTAAGTTCAATTTTAAATTGGCTTCCAATAAAAGTTTTAATACATCCTCTAATAACTTAAGACCGTTGTCAACAGAGGTCGAAGGGAGCATGATATCATCAAGGTAAATAGCTATTTCATTACTTAGACTTCCAAGAACGGTTTTGATAAGACGCGAAAAAACAGCTGGCGCATTCGCCAGGCCAAATGGCATTTTTAAAAATTCGTAGTGTCCCGAAGGTGTTACGAACGCGGTCTTGTGAATAGAGTCTTCTGATAGCTTAATTTGGTAGTAACCCTGAGCTAAGTCTAATGTCGTAAATAAGGACTTTCCCGACAAGCGAGATACTTGGTCATCAATGTGAGGTAAGGGATATCGGTCTCTAATTGTACGTGCGTTGAGTGCTCTGTAATCTATACATAACCTATGATCTCCACATTTTTTCCTAACAAGTACTACTGGACTTGCATAGTCAGACACAGAGTTTCTTACAATACCTGCATCAATCAGGTCGTGAACTTTCTCATTAACGATCTCACTTTCTTTATGAGAGAGTCGATAAGGTTTGCAATAAACTGGTTGTTCGGTCTGCGTCTGAATACGCATTTCCAGTACGTTAGTACACCCTAATTCTCTGGTGTTTCTCGCAAATACATCGTATTTATTTAACAGCTGTAACAGTCTTTCGATATCCCTTTGATTTAAATCTCCCACATCCAACTCAGCTAATTTTATTTTCTCCGCTTTATAGTAATCTACTGCCAAAACATTTCCATTACTATGCGAACTGCTACTCTTTACGCTAACGAGTTCTGCACGTGCAATAAGCCTATCCGGTTGCCATTCAATAATATTATCTCCAATATTAACTACTTTTAAAAAACAACCTTTGGACTGTACGAGTCCTCCTAAAATGACATAGGACATACTTCCCAACTCATAATACACGGGATTCACAAGAAAGGTTCCATTCGTATCATTACACAGATATACTTGTACTAAGGCTGAGCTGCGACAAGGTATGACACTATGACACTTTAGGTATACCGGGTATTTAGTCACGAAGTCTGCCTCGCATAATTGTAGTTTACACAGTGGGCTGTTTGTACGATTATCAACAAAATTTACAGAGTCTTGTGAAATAATTAACCTTACATTTCGTTGGTTTATCATAGATTGCCCGATTATTAAGTCAATGTCAGCCAGATCGTAATTAGTAATTTGTACAAAACCACTTAGAATGACATTGTCTATATGAACATCAATATGAGAAGTACCCAAGGAGTTTGTATATGCACCACCGAATCCTCTCATCGTGATAGCAGAAGGCTCAATTTTTAATTGTAATTTGTTGGCTTGCATTGCGGTGAGAATATTAAGTTTACTGCCAGTGTCGATATAAGCAATGAGTTTTTGACTGTTTACTACCACCTCTTTTTTATATAAATCTACGTAAATATTGTATGTTGTAAATAAGACGCTGCTAACCTTTTGTGACTGTTGATGTGAAGACCCGGCAGCATACCAGCAAGTGGCAGAGGTGTGGCCTGGCCGATGACACACTTCGCAGCGCCGCACTCTGCAATCTCTAGCCTCGTGCCCCTCTCTCCTGCATGCATAACATCTCTTCGGCTGAAAATCAGGTCTCGTTACATTGGCGATACCATTGTCTCCTCTTCTCCAATTTGAAGTCGGTCGTTTTGAGTCTTTATGGTCTACATGTCTGTAATTTTCAAGCGATGATAAATATCCATAGTATAATTGTTGTGGTGTTTCACATTGAAATGCCTTTGCGTTAGCCCTTAATTCAACTGGTAAACCCCTTATTAAGCACGAAATTGCAGACTCGCCGACCACGTTACACTTTTTGAGTAAAGACATCTTGTCGTGGAAGTATTTAGTCATCGTTTCTGACTCAGTTTTTTTCCTAGCCAGCATGGTTTCCAACAAGTCAACAAAGTCGGTAGAACGAGGGAATGCGGTCTCTAATGCTTCTTTCCATCCCTCCCACGTAAGGTCATAGTTGTCCAAGTCATCGTACCACTCTCTTGCTGAACCTCGTAAACGAATTTGCATAATAAACTGCCGATCTTTTTTATCCCAACCATAAACATCGCCTAGTTGGTCAATCTTATGTAACCATCCCTTGACGTTATTTGATTTCTCGTCTGGTGAAAATGTGGGTACAACTTCGGCGTCCATCTGCGTAACGCGACGCTTTTTACATTGACTGTGCACATGGTCCTCGTCATCATCGTCATCAGATGAAGAAAAATAACTTGATTTTTCATACCTGTCTATTGGCGTGGTCTTACTATACCTCCTTTTCCGCTCACCAAGACCGTCAATATATGGGCCGGCCATATCCCACTTCTGAAGTGTAATAGGGGCTACTCAAGGACGGCTTCAATAATACGATGTTAACACTCACTTTATCACTTTATTATTTATAGTTTATAATATACACTTATTATATTTTGTGGATGGGTAGTCGGACAGAACTTCCCCGTGCAACCGTCACGATCGTAATACCACGGCCTAACATGGCCGCCGACATTTATACCCTCAATTAT
>DWGW01001616.1:0-10993 GCA_018247775.1 Udranomia orcinus
TATTTACAACACAAATTTATTTTATATATCCTTACTTTTATGTAAAATAAAATGATATGTTTATATGAGTCATATGTAAAGCTAAGTAACTATAACTTTAAAGGTACAAGTCGCAGAAACTTTCGTAGTTCGACTACGAAAGGCTCAGACGCCATACCTATCTTTAGTTTGTAAGTGTTTATGTTTTGTTCTGGTTGGCGAGGGAAAGTGGAGACAACAGGGAGTTCAAGGGATAGCGATGCATTTGTCAACTTCAGAAACAACACCAAATTCTGTCCCGATGGCAAATGGGCGGAACTATACATAAATTGGAATGCTCCCAGTCCTAGGTAAGTCTTTATTCTTTTCAAAATATTCATAATTATTGTCTTCCAGAATACAACTACGTCCTGCCGAAGGACTAACTTGGTCGAACTAAAACAATGACTTGAAAACGCAAAACCTTGGTCGAACTAGGGCTTCACTTGGCATCTCAATCTGAGACCAAGATTAATTACAAGGAAAACTGATACTACGTATTGGATTCAGATTTAATTGAACGCACACATCCATAACCGGTAAGTATAACGTTATGTGACGTCAGCTCGTTAGTTTCCCCACAGACGTCAAAAACCGTTGAACAGAAATCCATTCGGGGACCGGCTCGGACCGGTTTTGTGGAAAACGCATTACCCTCACACCAACGCGTGACGTCAGAGGTGGACGTCACGAAGCGTCATGGAGGATTTAACGCGAGCTTGAGTCACGTTTTCCCCCTTGAACATTAAATATTACTATCAAAAACTAATGGCTAGCTACGCTAACTAGATACGATTGTAAATTGCGTAAAATAATTAATGAAGTTTGTACCTATATGGCGATGCTGGCGGTCGGAAAATTGGTGAATAACCCCAATTACTTTTTGGAAGGAAGGGAAGATGTCCCAGAGTCATACTGTTCCTCCTATTGATCCTATTTCCAGCTTGTTGTCTCTTATAGAAGCTTGTATATAATATTCATGTGAACACTACAACAAGGTTGATCTAAAGAAAACCACTGTGATCTTATTTCTTGATGCGAATATAAAGGGACGGGAAGCTTAACTGGATAAAATGGTCCACGGTATCTTTTGTTTTATGGTTAATTGTAAGAGATTTTTTGACAGTCCTGGGAGACGACGTCGTAAATTTGATCAACTTCCGAAAAGAAAAAATCAGAAGGAAGTTATTATTGATGGATTTGTTAGCCTAGTAACTAAAGAATAAAGAGAGTCAAGAACTTGGAGATAAAAATATGCAGCAAGCTGATCAGTTATTAACCATTACTTTCGCAACGCAACAACCACGGCTTTTAAAGTAAAGTAATGTGGAAGTCAGAATCTACGTTGCCTAATCTAAGTTACCCTTCAAGCCACAATCTACCATGCACTTCCAGCCAAGTTATCTTCAAGCGAGAGCTGGTTTTATTAGCTTAACCAGGTGACATTCGAGCCCGACCCTGGTATACACTGGCTTAACCGAGTTGCCCTTCAAGCCTCAATCTACAGGCACTTCCAATCGTAACTTTCAGGCCAGAACAAAGCGTGCACACCACCGCAAACAAGACCGTTTATATAACGAACAGGTGAACCGCGTAACGCTTACATAACCGCGCCTTGAACCAACGTGCCTCGGAGTCGTCTCTCGAACGTGAGCAGTCACGTGAATGTCATTACCAGCCGGACACCAGGCTCTGTAATCGATATCTATTACATTTGTTATACGAGATTTTGTGCTGGGTATAAATATTATTATATGTGAGCGCAGTGTAGAGCGTGAAAAGGATATACTCGTATAGCCTCGTCGGAACACGGGATACGGATCCGAAGAGGTGGGTGAAACTGGCCACCGAATTGAACACGTAAATGGTGACGAGAATGGAGGCGTAGAATCACGCGTGAAGAATATCTTTAACATGGTAAAATTTCCTCAAATTGATTAAGGAAGCATCAGCGCAGCGCTCAATGTATATTATTAAAAAAAAAGTCAGAATAAGTAGCATACATCTAGAAATCTTTCTCCTTCATTAAGATCAAAGCCTATTAGACTTATATCGGTCGCTGTAGTTGTGTCCAGTCCACGGCTCCGGGAAGGACGACGTCTTGAGTGGCCTCTCAGTGGCGTATACTGTATGAAGGTGTTGGGTCGAGCTATCGAGTCTCCCTAAGAAATGTACGTGTAAGGCGTCGTGTTGGGTACACGGGACGTTCCTCGGACTTCCTGGATACCCCACAAAGCACAGGAAGGCTACTAAGGGATTTTTAGTGGGTGAAAATTCCACATAACCCCATTACTCTCGCGTTATCGGGTACCTTAGGAAGGTTTTCCCCGCGTAAAAAGGGATTTGGCTTTAATTACTTATTAATACACAATGAGTAATTCATCCATCCGCTTCCGATACCACATAAAACCTGTGTCCTATTTCTTGTTACTAATAACTGATATGACGCATAGAGCTTCATTACTAACCTGTAATTAATTATTATCCAATATGGGTCATTTATATGACTTGTTTTCCGCCACAGAAGCGCCCTACAATTCGCTCTTTATCTGGTCTACGGCATACATCACAACAAATATTAGAGTGATCTACAGTGAAGGTATATTTTCATAAAGCATTTAAATACGTTTATATGAAAACTATACTTTACTTCATTGCTAAGTATGTCTTTATATATTAAGTTTAAAGTCGTGAATAATATATTTAAATCTACAATAAAATGCGCATCATACAGTTGGAAAATAATCACTAGTTTCCTTTCTAGATCTTAACTTACATTAACTTATAGGAAAATGTTGTTACGATAAAACTTCTTGTAGGCTATTGTTTAACCGTGGTAAACTCTCTTAAGAACTTAAGCAATGAATTTTCAATTATAACAAAAAAAATATGTGTGCATTCATGACGCTCTTCAATATCAGTTTTCTTCAAAAATGAAAAGAAAACTAAATTCTAGTTACTATATATTAAAGTATTATTTACACACTTATTTATATATTATATAATTTACGAATTAAAAATCTTATAACCAAAATAATTGTTAAATACATAAAATATTTATTTACAGTTAATCGTACACACTACCTATAATTACGAAAAGTTTATTAATTTTAAATACAAAATATAATTTAATATGCACTCGGTGAAGGTGATAATTGCTTTAAAAGTGTATAAAAATAAACGTAAACTCAATGTAATCTACACATACCTATCATAAAACCAAGTGGTCGAAAGTATGTACATGTAAGATATTCGACAAAACGTTGGCTACTTAGGAGATACTATAATAGAAATGATAACAGAACATGTTCCAACAGTTTTTGAATTTTTCGTCTGCTTATTAGACCCGCATCACTTGAAAATGTCTGAACGGATTCTGATGCAAACGAACCTGTCGTGAAGTCGTCTAGAATGGGGGGTAGCCACAACACTCGATTGAGTTAAGAAATATTCTTCTACCTTTCGAAACCCATCAGTGCGTATTTAGTAGAGACAGAGTGCGGCAGTATTACCACAAACGATCTCGCATAAAAAATATAGAGCAATATCAATCATAAATAAAGCAGCAATGGTCTCAACGCCTATGTACTCGCATTAAGCATACTTCGTTCGCGTGATTCAGAGTACAGGTAGCGCCATCTCTCCGTGAGTTCCCAAACGGACCTCATTGGAATGGAGGGGGCGTGTTCGTTTCCCCGAGATGCCCTCTACCTGTGGTAAGACGAAATGTGTAAACCAATAACACGGTATTGACTAAATCGCGTTACCTGTAACGTACATATATATGATAATATCAGTTAAGACCGTCTCCAACTTAATGTCTCCGTTCGTATTAGCCGTATCTTATACAATAATATCATGTACACTACGAAAAACAAAACGAACCCCGGTTAAGGTTAAGGTTAATAGAAACATGAACGGTTCAATTATTATCGAGTTTTTGTGTATAAATAATTAATCGAGCATTAATTATGTAAATCTGTTAGGAAACGCAAAGATCAATGTTATGCAAACTCATTTGGAACGGAATCGAACGTCGACCTTCCCCGTCTAGCGGACGGTCGATCACCCAGCCTTGTAGCGTGACCTGGCGATCTTGAGCCTTGGCTATTATAATAAATGTTTGTACTACGTTTCCACGAAACATATGAAGCATTTTTTGGTACGTAATGTATGTAATAATATAAATAAATATTGTACTACATGTTTAAAGATTTTGAAACCTATTATGTTGTTTGTTTATTGTCTTAACGTAATACGCACTACTCTCGTGCATATGATATCTATATTTGAATACATACATGAAGAGTGGATTGTGTCTAACCTAAAATTCTTTTTGAATGAATTGAATGCGGTGTTCACTGATATATTGCGGTGAGGTTCAATTAACATGTAATGTTATTTCATAAAAATCGGTTGAAATAAAAAAAAGTTGTGTTAATTTAAACGGAGGAGAGGGGACGGGGGATTAAGGCTATACAGCTGTGAGAAGTGCGCCGGGTCAGTACAAAATGAATGCTTTTGAATTTGTACAACTTTTTCTCTTAAGTACAAAATAATGTTTTATATGTCTGCAATTGCATAGCAGTTTGTCGGCAGTAGTTCTCGAGTACGGTATTTAAATATATTAAATAAATAAATTTATAAAATAAATTTAATTTATTGTAATACATTGTATAAGTACTTATATCGCACCTTTAGGACGAAAACGACACAGCAAAAAAAAATATTAAAAAATTAAAAATTGATTGAGTTAAGATCGTAACTCAAAAATCATTTTTTTTAATGTTATACTGTGCATTGCTATACTGTGCATTGCTGTACATGCTTATACTATGCATTCTAATGTAACGTGTGAATTACGCAAAAACTGACATCAAGTATCAAAACGAATGGGAACAGTAGAGCCTTTTAAGATGCGCGCCGCAACGCACTTTCGCGGCGCGCACTTGGGCATGCGCTGCGGGCCCCTGTTTGGTGAAACTGCGAACTTTGTTTGCGCACTTTCTGACCGGATCCGGATACGAAAAAATCGGAGGTACTTAGATAATGGACGTAACGGTTATGTAAGTTGGCTGTGACCTAGGCCCGATGGCACTGGATCCAATCTTCGAAAATCCGATAATGTTTACTGCTGATTACAGCAAAAAACTTGCAGAAAATATATGTTCTATCAAATTGATTCATCAGTTACCGTTTAGATGCTTTTAAATACTCTCATACACTAATGGCCCAATATTCTGCTGGATATCAAACCCTAATAAAGTTCGTAATGTATGCCTTCAATTTATTGACCTCAGCACGAATAAGCTAACACAAGCATCACGCCAGTTGCGACGTAATTAGGTAACCATTTCCACTTTAGAAGGGATTACCTTATCCTGGTTTTGATTTACGTAAGCCGTATTCTGAGGTATACTCGCTAGCTAACAAAATTTTGACTAGCACTCTGGTTGACAACTAGTAATGCCACTAAATATTAACTTTATCCAATCAATTAATGAATCAAGAAAGAAGAAAGAACGAAGCTAGTATAGTAGATAGAGGTCTATTAGAAAATTAGATGGTTTCTGTACGACATCCAATAGTGTCATCAATAAAATGATACAGTTTCTTTAGTCACTCTTCTGTGTTGATAGGAATTGATCGAAAACGGTAACAAATCTGAACCCGTGATTCATCGGTAAGAGTCATCCCGTGACATCAGAAGGGGTGATTCAAATAAATTATTGTGTAAAAGAAAATCAAGCTCGTACATTTCTGGTACTGAACGAAAACGAAACAGAATAACGCAGGTTTAACGAACTGTTGATGAACCCAGGTATCTACTAGACGGGGACCAAAGACCGGAGGAGTTTTTTACCCTGTGTATTGTTTTTGAAACACGTGCAAGTTGAAATTGTAGAAGTAAATTGATGGATTAAATGCCGGTCAGCCGATACAGGGTCAATTGCTGTGATAATTAACTTTAAATTACCGTGATTCAGAAAACAGATACTCGGAAAAGGTGAGTTGCCACCGAATTCATCTCTGGGGATAAAAGGTAATCAAATGCGTAAATTTGATGGATGACTCCCAGATGAGTCATCAACTTTCAGATGCTCAGAAGCGTCATGAAAATTGTCCTATAAATGGTAAACTAGGTTAAAATTAATAAACATCTAATTGAATTATGTTGAAGTGGCAAACAGATGCAGCTTGTGCTTATAAAGTAGTGGAAGAAGAGGAACTTGCAGTTGCATTCAGTTTGAGCGTCTATTAAAGGACGTCGCTGCTCCGCACTTCTGACTCTTCTCGGAATGCCGGCATCCAATAATTTAACGGAAAATAAGGTTGCATTATTTAAAAAATGTGATTTTTATCTAGTAGACTAGTTCTGGACAATACTAATAATTCTTATGGAATTTGTGTAGATATAAACAAATCAGGAAGAATTCCACCTCTGTCAAATAGTTTCTAAATAAACATCCTACGTAAACATACTATACCTAGGATGTTTGTGTATATAAGTAGGCATAATGACCACGCAAGTCAACAAAGTGGTGGCTGACTCAAGCCTGCATCGAGTAAGTTATCTGCGACCAGGGTTCAAGGTTCGGTTGCGTAAGCTTACGTCATCCGGTCAACGGCCCGCGGTTATGATTCGTACCTGCCAAAGATACAATCACTTCGTTTGGAACTCAAGCTGTGAAACGGCACTTGCCTTGGAAGTCGATGTGCATTTTATAAGGAAAGTAAGGTTTTAGGTATGTTTAAATAATTAGTATCAACTTTTTTCTGCATGCAGCATGCACTGTTATTCTGGCGCGTGGGATAATGGAAACTCTTCTGTCATACATTCCATCTTGGCCTTCACGAGGAGCTTTGGTTCTTTTTAAGATTCCTGTTCTATTTTTCATAAGAAGGGATCTGTTGACGTCTGGTCAACTGCTTTAGTAGCAAACGATGTTACGATTGTTTTGTTACCCAAAGATTCGCAACTTTGTTACCTGGACCTAAACGCTGGAATACCGTGAGGATAAGGTTTCATCAACTCTCTTTATACTTTTTAATCGCCTAACCAGTAATCAGTAATCGTTATAGCAACGGTATAGGGTATGTTTCAGGTTTCACGAAGTATCCGTTCCAGTAGCAGTGGTAGAGTATTCCAGGTAATACCAAGTAAAAGAGAAGAGATCCGCGACCAGATAACCACAGGCCAAAATATGTTGCAGCTACGTCAGTTTCCAAAAACATAACCTAAGTAATTAGACAGATAAAAAGGATAGGAATATATGGGATAGGATCCTTATACATAGGAAATAGGTATAGGGAGTGTGCAGTGGGCAGGAGAGCGGGATAGAGATATTATTATTAAAAAAATAGAAATGCATGCGTAAGTGGACTAATGCACATGTACGAACATGTACATTCGTATAATAATTAAAAACATTCGGTTCCTGAAGTCTGTCTACTACAAATTACTAGTTCCTATTCTGCACTGGTAACGATCTGGTATCACAGTGCGAATCGACCGTGAGGTTGATCACCTCCGTTACGCAACCGAGCCTTGAACCTCGAGTTTCTAAAGACGTGTTTTTATGTTACGGAAGTTACCGGCGTCCGGCGTACATGTAGCTTGTACTTCTTTTTAGTTTAAAAGTTTGAAGAAATGCGGTTTTCCTAATCTCTTTTTTTTCACCTTGAGGTGGCAATTCCGCCCATGGACACGTGTAGTCAACCAAATCTGTATTTGATCTGTATTCGATCCTGTGATCGAAGTTCACTTCCTAGGTTTACCATAAATGTCTTCTCCGCGAAGTAAGTTGGCATCCGAGGCCCTCTGAGGCACGAAAATGCGCATGAATACCACTATCGGTCAGACCCATCCAGTTGCTGACCACGCCCGACGTTGCTTAACTTGCACATGTGATCCACAAAAGCCGCTGGGCTATGTGCGTTTCGCACCCAAAACACTTGCATAAATTAAAATCAATACAGTAGTATCAGCAATGAATAAGTGGATAAATCAATTTCCTACTTTGTACACATTAGCTACACGCGTGTGATAAAATATCCGGTTAATATTTTCTGTTACACACGATATACATATTTGTACTGAGTAGATATTACAAAAAATATTTTATGCGTTCTTTGTAATAAATAATATTTCTTACAAATTTCCAAAATTATATACGATATAATTCTCAGAATTTCTGCCCTTGTCTTCACTTTTCGTCTTATTAACATACCCAAGATGTACAAAGCGCCCAATTAGTACGCAATAGATGCTACATACACATTTGCTACCTTACTGATACTTTCAGATTCAGGAGTATGCTTAATATTGAAAGTGAGCCGCTTCCTCTTTCAAGTAAATTTTGGCGTCATTTCTTCATAGTACTCAAAAGACTTTTAATAATTAAAGTGCCTTACTTTAATTATTCATCTTCCAAGCTTATTTTTTCGTGTCTTGACAACACAGCACGCTTCATCTTTCAAGCTTAATTCTTCGTCTTAACTAAACACAGTACCCAGTGCCGTTTCAGCTTATCTTTTCGTGTCTTAACAACACAGTACACTTCATCTTTCAAGCTTAATTCTTCGTCTTAACTAAACACAGTACCCAGTGCCGTTTCAGCTTATCTTTTCTTGTCTTACCTAAACAGCACGCTTCATATTTCAAGCTTAATTCTTCGTCTTAACTAAACACAGTACCCAGTGCCGTTTTAGGTACGGAACCGAATAAACTGCAACGTTCAACCGTCTACAATACGTGCACGTAACACCGTACCACCACTTCCCTCGCAGTTCCCGCTGCAGTTCCGCAGGTTCAAGGCCCGGTTGCGTAAGCCGCGTTTCACCTTACGTCATACGCGCATTGTTTTGCATTACTTTCCTTCTGTTTCCTTTTTAAGTTTGCACGCGTTATGAAAATGCTGAGCTTGTTGAAACGTCGAAACTGACGCTGTACGTACACTAGCTGACCCGACGCACTTCGTCCCACCCCAATCATTTCCTCGACCCGTCACTCCGTTTAATTGGCACAACTTTTTTTATTTATAAACCGATTCTTACGAAACTTACCACAATACACCAATGAAAACCGTATTCAAATCGGATCAGCCGTTTTTGAGATTAGCGTGCACAAACGTAAAGACAAAATCAAATCATTATTGTAAAAATATTTTTTTAGCTTCCATTATTTAATAAAGAATTGTTATATTTATCAATGCTTACCAAAATATATTTATAAACTAAAGTTATAGAAAAATCAGAGTACACTTTCAATGTTTGTAGTCTGTTTGACTTGTATATGGTTTTCTGCCACTACAACTGTCTACACATTTTCAGCTAGCTAGCTAGATAATTTACGTGTATTTTTGAATCTTTTATCTCTATTCCTAGAAGTACTCTTTGTATATAAAAACTACTTATATATGCTATCTATGTACGCATTCGCTACTGAGATCACTTATTCGCTAATCATTTGACACAAAAATGTTCCAGGAAGAGCTGCGTTGTGCAACAGGAAGATTTGTTCCCGTCTGTCCGTATCATCTGTTCGAGATTGATTCTAACAGGCAGTTAGCTATAAAGGTTATTAGTGTCGGATGTAGCAATAATGACAATGACACGATGTTTATCGTGTGCTAGTGGCGCGCCCCGGCTTCGTTCGCGTGCAGTCTTTTTTATGATGTTGGTGTGGAGAACAGCTTGCATTTGATAATACTTTGTCAGTGTTGCCCGTGAACGTCTGTAATCGATTTTAGAAATGTATGTGCTGTCTGAGTTCGGAATCGTACTTTTTATGACAATAAGTAGAAAATGAGCATTAAGTCCACTCGTTACTACTGATGATACTCGTTACTAGTCTCTGCCTCTCATGTACAAGTGTACGTGTGAAGGTAGTTGAACATTTAGTCGTTCCACTCCGGAAATCCCACTACCACCTATGTATTTCTGGCTAACAACTACAGAACTAGGTTTTTTGATGTTTTCTTCTAGTTTGAAGGATGCGGTAAGGGCGACACACTTAACCCAAGCATTCCAACTTAGCCTCAGGAATAGCTACACATTTTAGTCAACTTAAGAAAGAACCTATCTTGAGTTGGTTACAGATATTCATGCTCGTTAGCTACAATCCATATATTTATACTAATATTATAAATGTGAAAGTATGTTTGTTTGTTCCTCTTTCACGTCGCAACATTATATTATATGGTGTGGTTTAGGTGTGAGAAGATAGTTAGGAGGGTGGAGAGTGACGTAGGCTACTTACTTACTTACCGCGGTAAAACATCTCATTCCCATCGGTCGATGTTTTGTTAGTTGCTAATTTTGTTAGTTGTTATATTTTGTTGGATTCCCATAGCGATGATAATGGGAATGAATGTTTTACATGAGAAATTGCCCAAAATTTGCCCCCATCTTAATAATGCGAGCGAAGTCGCGGGCGGAAGATAGTGTTATAAAAAAGCAAGTTTCTGCTGCTTAATTATTAACTAATTAATAGCATGTGTTGAACCACACTTGTTACGTAGGACGTGGTACGAATGCGTGATTCTTATAGGAAGCAGTATACATAGAAAGTGCGGTGAGTTAAAACAATGAAATGACATAAGGAGAAATGCGAGCTTGCGTAATCCGAGCCTTGAACTCATCCGACTGGTCTCACTTGCACCAAACTGCGGATGCATACTGTACACACAAAAATATAAATTAATTGAACATTTCTTTTTCTTATACCACCCTTATTTAATGCAATATTGTAAACACCAAATTATTTTTATTTAATTGAATATTTCTTTTCCTTTTACTCTATTTTATACACTAGGGGTTTAGTCGAATTTTAATTTAATTTGTTAAAATAATGTACTAAATTATTCTAATATTAAATATATTACATGCCAGGACTAATACTAATAATGTAACCTAACGTAACGTTTTCACACTGAATCAATTAATTTGAAGTCGAGGAGAGGTCTTTAAAAAA
>DWGW01001617.1:0-10988 GCA_018247775.1 Udranomia orcinus
GCCGTCCCATCGGAACATGAGAGTGAGGGAACAGAGAGTGCACCTGTGTTTGCGCACACGCTCGTGCACTATAATATGTCCCGCGCAGATGGCTGATCTCGATTGAGATTGGCCGCCGTGGCCGAGACTCGGTCAGGAGGACTATACAATTAATGAGAACACACGTTTTCTAAGCGCATTACCACGCGAGTCGTGTTAACATATATCTGGTTCTTTTTAAAGTCAGTGCATTGTAATTCGTCTCACAGCACATAATTATTTCGCTGCTATTAGGCATAGCTAGATCATCAATTTAATTGTACAAAAACTAAGCATGTCCAATTAATGATATCCTAAATACTCGTATATCGTCAAGGCAAATATATAATAATTATGGGAGCAACTTTTTCATTACAGAGTGTGTACCTGTTAATTACTTCTGGGGATACTGTATGTTATTAACTTCGCCTATATTCGATATTGTTAATGAATTGCCCCACATATCATAGCTAATATATCGGTGTATTCTACCTACGCTTTATATTGTTATAACTTTAGGGTTGTTCCTCATTTGTACGTGTTTTGTATCTGAGTTGTGTTTTGATCAAGACCGTCGCCACACCGTTAACCATTAAATTATAATTATAATTTAATAATTAACTTTTAATATAAATAAATTATAATCATGATTTAATAATTAACCCTTTCAGTCTATTCTAAATCCCGTATCTTAATGAGTGCAAATGCGCAAAAATGCGCTAAATTAATGTAAATATTAAGTATTAATAATGTAAGTGTCGCAGATTTGAAGTCTATTAAATTAATTAATTAAAGCCAGTCATTTCAAAAATTGCCGCATTTAGAAGAACCCTTGTCTAAATCTATTTTAAAAATAAGCATGATATTGACGAAGTCGAGCTGATAAATGCGAGGAGTACCGAAGCCTACAAGCTGAAGCAACATCGCTAGTAGCCGACTCATTGTAACGGGTTCCTTTGTAAACTTGATATATAGGTACTATATTTGCTCCGACAAACTGGCGAACTAGTTTTTTTATAACACTGAGATAGCAAACGAGCACGTAGTACTGGTATGTGCACATCCAGGACAGGATCAAAGTTCTTTCTTAGTTCGGAGGACAAATTTGGATCACCTCGGCTAAGTATGTCTCCCTTACCACACCCTTCAGACTAAAACACAGTAGAAGAACTGCTGTTATAAGGTAGAAATTGGTTTGGGGTGGTGCCTCCGAATTTGAACTATGAATTGTTCTACCACCACCCAACTATGTGGGCATAAACCATATACCTAATTTGAAAATTGTATGAACGAAAATTGAATGTACGAAATTGTAACCTAACCTGTCATCTGAAAGGTAACGTCCACTATACATTTTAGTAGTATTATAGATCTGTTGGTTTCCACAGGTAAGTGACAAGCATCGAACTTCAAACAAGAAATTCGCACGTAAAGACTCAGAGGGTAGGAAACATTTAAATTGGAATGTCAGATACGCATGTAAGGACTTTCCGAACTGAGTTAAAAATAACATGTTTGTCGAAATAAATTGTTTCATGGTTTATGAGTGAAGAAGAGTAGAATTAATTTGGTTGGTTGGTTTCAGAAAAGAATCCACTTAGTTTATGAGTGAAGGAACGTATTTAGAGGAATGCCTAACGGTAAATACTAAAGATGTCCACCAATCTCATTTCATTGGTTAATCTAGTAGACTATATTCCAAAGTTGGTTCTAATCCATTTCATTCCCAGAGGAGATTCGATCCCACCAACAGAAAGATCAATGACAAAGGGCGGAAAAAGAAGTCTAATTTGACTCAAGGATAAACATATGTTTTAACCTTAATAGCCTAGCTTTAAGCGTGCTTAATCTCCGGTTTGATTACGTGTAAAGATATTTGATTAAATGCGTGTATGACTCATAACAGGTGGTTTTGATGCTAAATGTAAAGATAGTTAAAGAATCTAGTGTGGTAAGGAAGACAAACCTAACCCAGGCAAGATAAGCCTTCCTGTTCCTACTAATCCTTATGGTTAGCAATGTCAAAAGGCGACAGTGAACACCTACTATATGCTCGTTTACTTCATTTATCATTCGCAGTTTGAAAAGGACAAAAAATGCATGAAACTAGCTGATTTATTCACAGCTGATACTGTCAGCGATATTATAAACAGTGCGTAATTAGCGCGCTTAAATTTTGCTCAGTGGAACACTTTATAACCGTCATTGATATTTCAAGCTTTACAAATTACTGATCGTATCGAACTACTATCAGCTGATGTTTTTGAAAGTCCAATATAATTTAAAATGGACTGTATATTTTCCAAAATATAACGGCATATTATGAAAACGTTCTTAGTAGTTTCTTACTACTTATAATAACATTGTCAGCGTTCACACGATGTTATTAAATTATTATTATTGCTTTGTTATCATCCGAGAAAAACCGCAGAGTTTTTTCATGTACGATAACAAATTGTTTCTCTTAATGAACACACTGTACATCGTGTTTTAGCTTACAGTCCTGTTCTGTGCAGAGACGTTTATTATTAACTTCGCACAGAACTTCTTTTATGCGGGATTGCAGCAATCCATAAGCAGCAATACCACCTACCATACGGTGGACTACAGCTACTACTTCAAGGTCTTAAAAATCACTCTTTTCACACCTGAAGCTTCGCTCAGCACCACTTATAACAAGAGCATATCCTGCTTAGTTACAGATGTCTATAAGTAACGGTACCCTCAACCATGCGGCAGATTGCATTCTCGTTTGCTACCCCAATATCGTAAAATTCCGTGTCTCACAACTAAAGCCTTGCTCCCACTTAGAACTATTCTATACATAGCATCCGGTTACATAAGTCACTTACCTTTGCCCCGAAAACAACATTCTCTTAACTTAATTTCTTGGGTTTCACAAACTTACTCCTCGTTACTCTAATTTTATTTCTTGCGACAGGAAAGATTTTTATTGTTTCCACCAATAGGTACTTATGTTGGCAAACAGGAGGCCAGCAAATATTTGGTTCTGTTGTGTGTCATCCTAATTCGACGGCCTCGCCTGACCTAGTTCTTTAAAAAAAGAAAAATATATATCTCTGGTCACTATAACGCTTTTCCGGCTCACCTTCGTAGCCTTTCCATAAGCTAACAATTTTCAAGAGACCGCTGCTATGTTCTGATATAAACGATGTGGTAATTGAGCTATAATTTTAACTGCAGAAGTGTCATTTACGTTCAAGTTAGCGTTTCGCGCTTTTTAACCAATTCTATTGCCTTTAAGTAGCTGATAGAGCCTGTTTCGCTAAGGTTTATCCTGCAATTTTTCAGTTATTGGGCAACCTATCTTAAATTTCTGGATTTAAGTCACAAGTCAGAAAGCAGCTTTATTTTATAATATTTTTCAAGTAAAATAAAACTTAATCATATATTTATATTATAGTAACGTTTAAATTAGCTATATCTCACACCCAAATGAGGCAATGAAGCTTGAAACTGGCTTAAATACCCCCGGTTCGTACAAGCGACATACGTCGACGAATAGAGGTTGGAACAAGGCGACGTTTTGATTGGTAATAATCTTATAGCTACAGTACGCGATTAAATAAACTCAATAATTAATCATTTCAAGTAAATCTTTATAGCAAATATGTTATGTCTGTACGGTATAAATTCTATATTTTATTGAAAAACCACTTATTATAATTCTACCCGGTTACAATATTTATACTTCTAGGCAGTTCATTAGTGTGTAATACTTTCTCAATATCGTATTAGGCGAATCATAAGCTATACTATACTACGTAAAACATTAACATACGAGTATATAATTTTAATTTTCGTGAGATAAAATAAATTTCAATGTATTACTGAAATTATACGTTTATTTATTAATTAAAATAAAATAAAAAAACATATAATAAATAAAACTTCTTCTCTTAACATTTTACACAATTATACAAAACATACTATGATAGTTTATTTACATACATCAGTAATTTTAGAATAACCACGTCTTTGTAAAGAGTTTTTTGTACAATAACAGTGACAAAACAACGATTAAAAATAAATATTTGTCCGTTCAAACAAATTAACCGTTGAAAGAGTTCTATTCTATAATTATATTCTTTGGATGTACTGCGATGTCGCATAATCGTATAACAACTTGCCAGTAAGGAACATGCCTTACAATTGGCGCAGAATACAGTAACGCAGCGATACGTGAATAGATGTTCACTAATTGAGCTTCAGATAACTGATACCTGCGGATATTTAGTTAGCTTCGAATAGATAATTAGTACAATATAGATTTCCATGAAGCGCCCGTAGTCTTGCGGCGTTTGTAGATCGTTTTGGATCGAGCGAGTTAAGCAATGTCGGATGCATTTTGCAACTGGATTTGAAAATTTGTAATTAAATTTCATACTTGTCTTCTTGTTTTATATATTTTTAATTGGAATGCTAATTAGTTGGTCTTAGTGGATGGCATGTATTTTGGCTTGAAATCAACTGGGGGCTAAGGAATCATTATGTGTATCAGCTACCTTACTAACAATTCACACTGTAGTAAATTCATAACACTAGCTAGTAATTTTATTAACTCCTCCAGCTAAGCTTAGGAATATGTTTGCGTCAATAATGTAATGAGGGAGTGAGGATCAAACCCAAGACCTTTCGTTCGTGTGTCCGCCCCCCAAAGAGTGGCATGGAGGATTATTTTTCAGCCGATTTCGTCCTTGTGTCTGTCACCCAAACGATTGGGCTATTGCCGGTTTTTAATTACAGTGGCATAGAGGATTATTTGTCTATTTTTTAAAGGTCTTGGTGGAACATAAAATGGCTGCGGCCATGAATTCTGACCATGAGGTCATTTCCTTAGTCTTTACTGAAACATTAAGTGAAAACTATTCTAAAATATTAAACCGCGTTCACGTAGGTAGGTAGGTAGTACACTTCTGATCATCAATTCGGTCACAACAAAAATCGCTACAATTTGGAGCGTTGTGTACAGATCCCTTCTATGAATAATAAATATTTATTTATGACGCTGCAGCGCAAAAGTGAATTTAAGCGTTGCAACTTGCTAATAGGCTAGTCTGTACTCGCATACTATATACATAGTCTACTAACACACATATCGTTAGAAGCTGGCATAATCGATTAGGAAAATTAACGGTCTCACAAGCCATTGCCTTTTGCTAAATCGAAATGAAACCGCGACTAGCGCCACAAAATAATCAGCAGATCTATAGAAACTCTATAGCACACGAATAGAAAAACTCGATGAGATTCTATTCAGAAGTTCCGCAATGCAATCGCCTTATTAACTTGCAGAAGTACTGCAGATAAATCTTTATCTATTGACGTGTCTACAGATTTCTTTTGAATCTAGATTCGCTTCAATGAGCGGTTGATTATTAACAGTTAAAATAAATTACTATTTATTTATTAACATTGAAACTAACAGCTTGTGCGATCATATTCATTCTATCAACATAGAGGACGTATATTCGTGTCAATCCTTAATTCATTATACTTGTGAAACAATCGGCTCCCATACCCATAGACGTCAAACATTGTCTCCTCAAATCCAGATTACAGTTGTATGTTGTAGCATACTGCAGGTCATCATTCTGCTGCAGGGATAGCCCAATAGCGAATTAAAAGTTGTGTGCATATAAAAAGTATTTTCTTTATCTTTATGATAGCTGTATTTACCTACTGAGAGATGCACAGCGTGTCGTATAACCAGGCCGAACTACAGTTAATTTAGGCCGGCCTAATCTGTACCCATTGGCTTTCCAGCAAACCGGAGCAAATCGAAATTGGGGTTACCAGCGGAATTATCCACTGTTGCGAATCGAAAAAGAGAAATCGCCCACTTTGATTGCTTCATTCTATCTTCTGTTAGACTCACGTTGCAACTACTAAGGGCAGCGATTTAATTATAATTTAGAATTAACTACAAATGCAATACACCTATCAAGGTGATTACTGGCGATTTCTTTAAAAATAGTCACAAATACTTAGACATATTAGGGGCGATCTGTTTAGAATGCAAATACAACAGACGCTATAGGGTACTAGAAACGTTTTGTTTAGAACTATACACAAATACAAAACAATTGACCACAAATGCAATACACCTATCAAGGTGATTACTGGCGATTTCTTTAAAAATAGCAACAAAAACTTAGACAGGGGTATTAGGGGCAATCTGTTTAGAATGCAAATACAACCGACGCTGTAGCGTAAAAGAAACGATTTGTTTAGAACTATACACAAATACAAAACAATTGAACACAAATGCAATACACATATCAAGGTGATTACTGGCGATTTCTTTAGAAATAGCAACGAATATTTAGATACAGGGGCATTAGGGGTGATCTGCTTAGAATGCAAATACAACAGACGCTGTAGGGTAAAAGAAATGATTTGTTTAGAACTATAAACAAATACTAAAGACTTTAAATTGCTACTAGAAGCGAATTATTTATAATATATAGTAATATAAATACCAATTAAGTCCTAGGGTGATCCAAAGCGATTTGTTAAGAATGTACTGTCAATATAAATTAGGTTCCAACATGATAAAAAAAAATTAAGTTTTTTTTTTAAGAATAAGCTATAAAGAAACATCACAAGAAGAAGAATTAATTGGAATGGCACTTAAAATTCCTTTTATGTATTATTAGTATTAATAACATATGTATAGTGTACTTTCCGTTGGTAATCCTTAATAAATAAATAAATAAGACGACGCGATTTGTATCTAACGGCAAATACAAAAGACATTTCATAGCGAGATTTGTTTAGATTTAATTACACAATAATAATAATAAAACACGATATACATTCAAGGTGGTTAAAATTTTCGAAAAGCGTTTTTAGAACAAAATACAAAAGTCTTGCTTCTATATAGCCTTGCTTCTATAAACAACGAAGGGTAGATATATTATGCTACTTAAGTGTACCACACTCTTCAGAGTCGAACACAGCACCGTTCTAAAGCGGAAACCGGATAAGTAAACAGACTTATTATTCTAAGGAAACGTACAAACGGCCAGCTACAAACAATATATACGATCGCTCTATATATTAACTAGACGGTTTAAGTCTGCGAGTATTTTTAATGCATATACAAACAGACAGAGTTCTACCATATTGAAAAATGATTTTGTCACTGAAATTATATGGTGGTAACATTTCGTGGGTCAACTTCGAACGCACCGCCAGAACTAATGCTGCCTCATAACAGCAGTGTTCTTGCTGCTGTGTTCTGGTTTGAAGGTGATGGTCCTACCTTACCTACCTACCTTAACCGAGGGGTCCAACTTATTCCTCAAGTGTAGCAACGCATATGTGGTCGAAAAAAAAACTTAGCTTTACTAAAAAAGAACTTGGCTTTTTGTCTTGGGGTGATTACAGGTGTCCTTAATGCGTACTGACCATTTACCGGTGGCCTACGTGCTACCTCCATATTAAAAAATATAGAGTATTCTATTTTTAATATTGAGATAGCTCTAATTGAGGTATGTCTAAGAAGATATTACGTCCAGCTCCACATTGAAAATCGAGATTTGTGTAGACATTTTAAATCTATTTATAACAAGCACCTCATTTAAGATATCGAAATGAAAAATGGACAACATTTATATTTATAATGTTATAAAGTTATTAAAACTATTATGCGCTGAACACAACGATAATTTTGTTTATAATATTATTTTATGTCTATGTTTGTTGTCCTTTTCTTATTCATTAAGACAGTTTTTTTCAGTTTTAATGAACTATTCTGTCGAGCTGAAACAACTTTGTACGTTTTCTTTTGCGGAGTAAATTGTCTACGACCGTTTACCTTTGTAGTGGCATTTTTTGTTTGTAATGGACATCTTGACTTTCTTAACGCATTTATCACTTTGTTATACTTGCCGCTGCACTGTCGTAATATAGACGATTGGTAATTCCAATATCTACTATCTTTTTAGTAATTTTACAGTATCAAAACCAATAGTTCTACGCCTATTGGTTTTGATACTTTAAAATTAGTTGCTATTGCTATAATGCTATTTGCTGGTAAAATTTCCTAAGATAAATCAGACAGTATATTTAATAATTATTTTATTTAATCCGTTAAAAGTAAAGTATTAAAACAAAATAAAATAATTAGACGTTTTA
Organism: Udranomia orcinus; assembly: GCA_018247775.1. Taxonomy (NCBI): domain Eukaryota; kingdom Metazoa; phylum Arthropoda; class Insecta; order Lepidoptera; family Hesperiidae; genus Udranomia; species Udranomia orcinus. The sequence continues at coordinate 8,182 of DWGW01001617.1, forward strand.
TTTTCGTTTTCTTTAAAGTTACGATTTTTAAGATGAAAATTGATACGTCATCGTCGATATAATTGTTTTATTTTATATATCGATATAGATAAAAACCGATGTACATGAATATAGTTTTTTTTTCAGTTCCACCATTGTAGGTTTCAAGAAATGGCTTCCTTTAAATATACACATCTCTTGAAATATTGAAAATAATAATAATAATTTAAATCTAAATGTAGTCATTAGCTAATGAACACAGAGTATAAATTTTTAAGTGTTTATTTTCGGATTTAAAATGTAAAGTCTAGTCAGGAACCACGTTTAATCGTAGTATAATCTATAATGTGTTATACCAACTTTAGTTTGTCTAGGACACCCCAAACACCGCACACAATCGAAAGCATTTTTAGCTAATAAAACACTGCAAACTTTTAACAAACAAAAATTTAACAAACAAAGTGAGATTGGATATCCATGGATATTGCTTAAAATCAGGTGGCCCAAACTGCCATTAAGACTTACGCTACGCAATGCGAGAAACACGGTGTGACGAGAAGGAAAAATATAAGCGAAATGGGCACTCCGAAAGTTAATGGGTCAGAAGCATCTCGACTTACGCGCACTTCGCACGCGTGACGGGGTAAAGGGAAAATAATCCGCCTTTTTTACATACAATGCGATTTGTAGTGTATGACTTAAAACCTATATATACTATATAAGTGCCATAAATGATATTGCCATGATAAATGCCAAATATTGTGATGGTTGTTGCTCTTTGACGCAAAAACTATTGAACAGATTTAAAAGAAATTTGGCAGTAATGTAGCTTATAGTTTTTTTTAATATTTTTTTTTTGAGCCTGCGCGACAGATATATTAGGGTATTGCTCTATACTTACTGTGACTTTAATATTACCTCAATATATATGCAAATATTGGTAAATTAATCTGGTTAATCTTATATAATATATAATCTTATCTATAATCTTATTAATATATAAAAGCTCTCCTCCAAAGCCGGCGGTGCATTGGCGACCCCTCTGGTGTTGCAAATGTCAATAGGCGGCGGTGACCACTTAACATCAGGTGGCCCGCATGCCTCTTCGTTAGGTTATCCATAAAAATATATATATATATTTCCATTGTGGCACGCCAGTTAGTTGTGATACGATTAATCCTGTTTGAGGTCAGATTTGCTTGTTCATGCAGTTACATAACATTGTGACCTCAACGCCTGTTTGTTAAATAAAGTATAGCTTGTAGAGTGTTATCTACACCTGTCTAACTTAAAATAGAACAGAGTGTAATCGGTTCTTAAGTCGCGTAAACTTAGAATTCAATCCAATTTAAAGAATGTGACCAAGTTTTTGCCAAGCATTTTACTTAAAAATGACAACTTAGGTATTGACAGAAAAAAAAATGTCACTATCGTGCGCATATACCCTATAGCTTCCAAAGACAGTTACATTGAAATCACGGACAGGCACTTCAATTTTATTAACATAGACACTTAGCGGGATAAGTGTGCCAAAAAATGAAAACAAAACAAAAACTTCGCGCCAAAGAACCGCTAAAACACTCGGCTATTTCAAAAGTAATGGCACAGAAGCATTATCGGCTTTTAGGCGTGCTGTTAACATCACATTCAAAGAAAATGTTGAAGGAAAATGTAGGCATCGTAGAACCGTCCAGCACGCTTGGCTGGTTGCGTTTGAAATATACTATTGAGTAACGGAACATTACAAGTTACACTTACGATGTTTTTGTTTATAGGACATAGAGTTTGTTTAGTGCAGAGATTCCTATGTCATTTATTCCTTCCTCAAGATAATAATTTGCTCCCTGTATATTTATTGGTCTTCGCCAGCCTTCGCCTAGATTGAGCTTTATCTTGGTCTATCGCATATCTAGTTAAAAAAACATGTGTGAATAGTGATACCCAAGTAATCTGTATAAGGCTACAATCATCGCCCGCTGATCACTAGTGAGCGCAATAGATGTTTGTCCGAGCTAGTCACCGAAACTCCTGAACCGGTGTTAATAAAATTTTGCACAGCTATGTAACTTTATCCAACTTAAAATATATATGTAATAGTTTTATTTCGACTAAGGCTTTATTGATTATTAATCGTTTCATTTTTTTATTATACAAAGCCTTATAATATTGATTAAGGTTATAAGTATCCAACAGATGGCGGTGTTAGCTAACCTGTTACATACTTAACGAACTTAGATAACATAAAAGATAATAAAAAAGAGAAGAACTGCTATTTTTATATTGTCATGAATTTGCTGGAAATGTATGCCAAAAGTGATCACGATAACAAGTTTTTAGAGGTACACTTTACGTAGTTTTCATACAAAAAGAAGTATGTATGCGAAATCTACGAGATACGTAGTAATCTTTATCATTTCATGAGCAATCCAACTTGTGCGGATTACGTAGGTGTAATGACTTCCTCGTGCAGCTTCCATTAATTTTAAAGGCCTCATACGCTCAGTGACATTTATGAACACCAACGCAAGATTGGATTGGATTTTCTTGATGTAGAAATGAAATTAACGTAGATGATTTTTGCTCAACTACGGTCTACATGTGGAATATTTATAAAACGTATAATACTTTTATATTATGTTTTAATAAAACGTTTATTTAAGATGTATCTTGATGAGTATGTCTTTAGTTAGACATTAATTTATACCCCTGCTGGGTAGATGAGCACAGTACTCAGATACACGCTTGGAGTTCGATGATAAACCCTGGCATGTGCAAGAATTATTAATATTAAATATTTTATCAACTACAATTTAATTATACGTTTAACA
>DWGW01001618.1:0-10987 GCA_018247775.1 Udranomia orcinus
CATAATTATTTTCGGAAACATGGTGTTCTTAATAGAGTCTGAACTATAAGTACGAATTAAACTTTATCCAAAATCTAGACATTTATAATGTCAGAATGTTTTAAACTCGTAACTGCATACAGACAATCCTTCTACAAGCTTCTATGTATTCCGTACATAGGAGTGTATGTATCCGACAAATAAGATGAAGTTGTAAATGTCTTGTGTACCTACGGCTGTCGGCTTATAAAGTAATTTTGCACCTACCGCTTACTTACACATTGTAAGTCTTAATTCAATAACTCAAATAAGCTTAGGTATTGTTTTAAACACTTTTCAGGTTTCCACAATCTAAAGGTTTCAACAAACTATGAATAATTGAGTAATAATATGCTTATTGACAAATATTTACCTACTTGGTTGATAGAAATTCAAAACGAAAAACTGCTTTTCATCTGCTGACTTGATTTTGTCTATCAACCAGTCTTTTGAATGCTTTACTATACTATTACTATACTATACATTATATCTATATAGCTTCAACAGCATAAGAATTCGAAGCATAGGAACGCGCTTAACTATGTCGCTAACGGTCGTACGACCTTATCGCACTCCTCTGCGCTCAAAGTATTAGGCTCGCCTGTTAATATTGGCGCTAAAAAATCTCCCAAGCTAGTAAGAAATCGAAGGCTTATACTTGATGGACAATAGATGTATACATTAAAATGTAAGGGCGTATCCATATAGCAAAAGTAACAAATACCCAAGTATTTGGGGCCCCGCACACCAACGCCGTAAGAATATCAAGGCAACATCTAAATTAAAATTTAATGTGCATTTACGAGTAATTTTTTTCGTCCTCGTAAAGTTTTTGTTTCCGCCAACACGCATCGGAGCAGCGTAGCGGAATATGCTTCAGGTGGAACCCAGTTACAAGAATAGACTTTTGCCCAGCACTGGGACGTAAAAGGGTTACGCCCGCATAGTATTGTTTAACCAACAACTGCCAAGAGTGAGCCTTAACGGCCCTGGAGACAAAAAGGCCTTGAAAATCAAATCGCAAGCGAACTCGAAACAATATTCCTGCGGTCACAGCCACGTCCGGACCTAACACCCTTTCGCATGTCGCAACTAACGACAATACGAAATCAATACAACACCATCGATGCGAAAATCGTGAATAGCGATGTACGCACACAAGAGAGCGCGGGTGTGTGCTCAAATATATGCAAGCCTCGCTCGTGTGGAGCGAAGACTTCTTGTAGGGTGACAATGGTTTTTGTGAACTCGTCCCGAAATTAGATGGAATTTATTTTGAGTATGGTAATATGAAGTAAATTGTTATGTCGGTCATTGGAAATGTTTGCGGTTGAGTATAAAGTTACTAATACTTTGTTGTTATTTTAAGTAGAATTGTAACATATGCCATCCATCCATCTCTGCCATCTTCCCATGTCATTTCATTGCTACGCAATTCCTTATCCTGAATCGTTGGTTTTTATTATAGCTTGTTACTATTAATAACAACTCACTTCCAATATTTATTTATTTACAGAGAAAGCAATGATAATTACTACTAAACTTGCTTTCACAACATAACACACCAGAAACCACAACCCAGCAGTACTCTACGCAAGTCCCAATGTCGATCTCAAACGCATGGACACACGAAAAATTGGTAAAAAGAAAACGCATTAACACATATAGATGAGTAGTCACGCGGGGCGCACTCACACACGCACACCACCCACCCCCGTCCTTTAAAAAGCCCCTTACATACATACGTCTTTTGATAAGGAAATGCAGATATTTCAAGAAAAGCTAAGTATCGAATAAGCATTCAGACGTAGCGCGGGTATTTACGGAAGCACGTCATAATCTACGCGTAGGCTGTAGATTGCGGAGCTATTGAATCGGACGGTTTATCTTCCCGTTTTATTTGAATGGAGTGAGATTTTAGCGCGACGTATAGATATAGGTAATGACCGTTCCAATGATAATAATTCTCTACAACTTCATTGCGTTGCGATGTAACTATAGTTATTTTAAGAAATTTAATATGGTATAGACTATGCGTATATTGAAAGATTAGTATTGAAATGTATTGGAATATGTTTAATATTGGACTTTAGATAGGACGACAATACACACAATTCACACTTAATATAGATATTGTTTAAATGTTGGCTTATGACGAATAAATAATAAATATCAATGAAAATTGACGTATTAAAATAACCTTTGTAAGTATCTTAAGATGTGCGAACTTTAATCCTCTACCTGTAACATTTTGTGTAACTCTCAAAGTTCGAAGACCAGTCATAGCTGCAAAATGTTCTCAAACACTTGTCGGTTTAAAATCGTACCTCATTATTGCCCTATAAATGAGTGGAACAAACTTCGCTCCCTCAATCCGAGGTTTACATTCCACTGGAAACGCGGGATTTGCTAATAACCGTTCCCCTACTAATTAAAACCCGCTTTTAATTGCTCGAAAGGACCACCTGTTGCAGCGTGCTGTCTCTGTCACTTGCACGCCATCTCGCTCGGAGGCTGCGGATCGGCCCGTAGCCGGATACGGCTGTTACCCGGGTATAATTGTCGCAAAATTCAATTTTGAAACAACCTAATTGGGGCCAAATGAAATTTTCAGCAACGCCCCGATTCCTTTGTTCTCGCGCCCCGACCCGTACTTAATTGCTTAACGAAATAATGAATTAATTGTATTTACTTTTTTCAGCTCTCTGTTTGCAGGCAAATCGAAATTTGATTACGTTTTAGGCGTTATTTTTGCCGGAGCTTTACGCGATATCTATGATTGATTGCGACGTGAAAAGAATGAAACAAATATTAATTCGTAGTAACGAACTTATGTTCTTAATTAGTTTATTTTATTGTAATGCTTAATAATTTTCCAAGTGTATCAGACTCGCACTTATAGAAATGATTAATCGTGAATGGGCCGCATAATTCACATGATTGCTGTAGCTTCGATAATATTGCGGTATAACTTTCGACGGCACTTAAAGAAATAAAACAACGAACTTTGCTGGCGAAGCCCCATAGCATTCCACTTAAAACTGTAGCAATCTATCACAGGTCGGCTCATCTAAACACAATCAAGCGCCACTTACGGTTATAATTCCACAAAATTGCTTCGAACCGAGCCGAGTTATTATCGGGTCATTATCAAATGGAACCCCTTTCTTTAATTACCGGATAATTTTTGTTTGTTTGTGCGTCCCACCCAAGTCATTACTTTAATAACCATAAGAAAGGCTCAATTTGAGATACAGCTAGAAATGATTAAAGTTGATTAGCAGTAATTTAGGCTCGCTAGCCACTTGTTATGTTATACAACACTTTTGTTGCTATTACGGTGAACGTATCATTTTATAATTGGCGTGTATATTGTTTCTTTGAATTACCTTGCAACCATTTAAGGGTACTGGCTATGAGAATTTAAATGGTTTCTATATTGATTGATTACTCTAGAAGTCGATTTAAGATGTATCGTAAACTAGAAAATCTATTTAAAGTAATATAATCTAAAACTATTATAGAAAAACTACTTTACAGCCCATTTGATACTAAATCAGATAACTACATACTTTGCGACAGTTTACTAATATTATACTATATTTAAATTATAATAGGTAGGTGCGTAACCTATAATGATATTTATTTAAATAAATATTAGGTAGTCTTTGATTCTGGACATAAAAGCAAAAATTTTGAATTTGTCAATAGTTGCCCCATTCACGTGATTTTAAGTTAAGCATAAAATTCATTCATTCTTAAATTTCGAATCTTAAATTTGCTATCTAAATTCCGACTGAGTCCACACGCTGATTAGCTAATGAATATATTACTAGTTAATTAATATATGCATATTGTCATTGACAATCTTTTACATATGAAAGTCATCAAGAACCACTTACTACTTGATTAATTAATTTTTGATATAATCATATGGTAAGCGTGTGTAACCTTTTGACGGTTCAATGTTAGGTTCCGTAGTTGAATGAATATCGCTTATTTTAGGTATTTGTAAATATAATTATAATATGTGGGTTAGAAAAAACATTTACTAATTCTCGCCTTTGTACTAGTGAAGGTCTTAAATCCATATTATTTATTGTACCTAATTTCATATGAAATATTTAAAAAGGTACAAAAAGGTACATCGAAGGTAACAAACTACGATTACAAATTAATTATATTTACCGGATAATTTTTAAAAACAGATATCTAAGTAATGTAGTGCAAATAGCACTAGTGTTTATTTTAATTTTGGTTCTTATTAAAATTTGACGGATATAACTGGCTTTAGTGTGTAAGGTAGTGTAAAGATAATACATTTTTTCTTCAAATTTTTCTTATTCTTCTTTTTTATTATTTTTATTACTCAGGTTTTTTAACACATTTACATAGCACCTATAGTGTATACATGCGTAAACAAAAAGTTTGTTTTGCATCTAATCATTACGTATATTTAAAAAATCTCTATTTCATTGCAGTTACGGAACCCCAAAAATCACGTTAAACCGGTCGCGAGTTAGACAGGGTTTTGTCTTTGTATCATATTAACATAAAAATTTTAATTGCCTCCTAAGAGCTTTTATTAATTCCATATCAATATTGAAATATTGTGATTCTGATTGTCTCTCGAGTGTGATAAAAATTCCGAAGTTGCGGCAATCATTGCTAAATGGATGTCAGAGTAAATATTTTTGGCAGTTTTTAAAGATTTATATGGAAATACAGCGATAATATGATTTAGTATTAGATTATTTTACACGCGATTAAACAGTAACCTGAATTACATTATTCGATAATTTTATTCGCTCTTTTATTCTATGAGAAATACAGAATCTAAAGTGATACACACATATATGATATAGACAAAAAAACACTAGCTTTCGTGGCTTTCCAACAGCGCAAAATCGCGCACACAGTGCATAGACGCCCTTAGCAAAGTTAAGTACGTTTTAAAACACGGTGTTGCGTGAGGCGGTATTAAAGTAGGTAATAACCAAGACGGAGCAAACGAGACAATTACGTTGTTTCCACATTAAAATCAAAGCCAACGTGTCATTTCGCGTCATTCCGTTTCTCACATACACCCATATCCGTCACAGGTTGGAATAGTGTTAGTGTATTCATAGAGGTCTGTTTATATGGAACGTTAAATGTCGCACGACTTAATTAAATACACTATAGATTAGTTTAGATTTTAATTGGATTAGTTAGAATTTAATTGGATTTATAATTAATAAAATACGTGTGTTCTAAGTTTTATGATTAATAATAATCTGTTAACCTTCCCTAATCTCTCTATCTATTTATGTATTTAATCGTAGGTCTAAACTTCAAAAATCGCTATTTAGCGTTAAGACCGCATTTAGTATTTTTAGTAGTATAACTTCTCAATTTTGTAATTTTTTTCATTATGTTTAGTATACAATAAACAGGTGCAAAGTGAACAAATAAACAAATAATACACACGTACACAAGGTACAGACACCTACGATTCTTTATTGGCAATAGTAAGTTTACAATTCAAGCATTTTTCTATGGTAAGTTAAAAGAAAATAAATTATTATATAGCATCCGTGTTATGTGTGAAATCGCCGCTTCACTACCATATGTGCATCGCACTGTCCTTCGTACATCTAATTACATGATAACTTATTTATGGAGCTAATTGAACTATTTTGTATCGATTTCCATACGAGCATTGGTCGACATAAAAACGTATAACAGCACTTACCTATCCCACAATATAATGACACGCTCGAATAATCACAACAAAAATTACACGCAAGAAGTCGACAAGCGTTTTTTTACACCAGAATTATTAGTAATTGAGCGGGAAAACGCGTGTAATTGTAACTTGTAAGTTATGCTTACATACCTTTTGAAAGTTGATGACACATTCTAGGTACATATGAGCGGTTGCAAGGATTTAATAACAGAATGCGTCGCAGTGTGTGTACCCCCCAATCACTGGTAATGTATGAGGTTGAAACTTTATAGGAGAGTGAAGTAATTGATAACTTGTTTCGAGTTACAAATTATTGGATGCGAAGTGTTTTACGAGTATTGCTTATGTTTAGTGCTGTGTAATTTGTGCGGCCATCGTTGACGACGGCTAAGGAGTTTATAATAATGAACCACTGATGTCTTTCTCTGCCTGAATATTGATTTGTATAGGAACCATAAAGCAATGAGTCTTGTATTGGTATTTCACCTAATCTAACCTAATAACAATATTTGTCACTACTTGTTGAAAATAAGGATACGGCTTAAAACATTCAAGTTTCCAAGAGCCAGTTAAATGAATGTTGGACTCAAATTTGAGGTTTAATTATGATTATTTTATAAAGAGAAATTGATTGTGTGAGAAACAGAAATACGATAGTTTCTTCTTAAAACAATTTTTAGTAGTTAATTGTTAGTTTCTACTTATTAGCGTTTCGAGAGTCATCGTAATCCAACGATTTCCCGTACTTTATACTCGATGTGAGTACTTTATACACCAACCTAATCACTAGGTTTCGCCAATCAAAAGTCTTTGTCCGCCAGTTATCGGTTCAAAAACAAGAACGTTCCCTAAAAAGTACAACAAACGGACTGGATGCTTGATTGCCACTTGTTTAGATGCCATAAAAACCTCGCGACGACAAGAACTAAAGAAAGAATTGTCGAGCATAAGAATGATTTTAAAACGGGATACGGGACCGGTCGCGATAATCCCGAATCTTAGGCTGTCGATATTTATTGTCCAGGCTGGTACAAATAAAACAAAGCGTTTATTAGGATTCGCGTTTTGGTTCGGTTTGGGAGCGAGTGGCCATTGTTTCAATGCCGCCATCAATCACCCATAGTTCCCGCGACACGGGGCCGGTACGGGGACGGCGCGGGGCGGGGACGGTACCGAATAACGGTTATTGAAATGAGACGAGGCCCCCGCTTTTTTCCAAATTTAAATTTTGATAAGGCAAGACCCTGTTTTGTGCTCTAACTCCGTCTTCGTTTGGTAAGGGTGGCTGCTTTTTGTTTCGATTTTCTGTCTGTTCTTGGTGCTAACATTAAATTTATTATTTAAGTAGGAGGGCATTTTCTTAGCGAGGGGCTCTTTTCTTTTTTATTGCGCTTACAACGCTGTATCGCTGTAATGATCTTGTTTTAAAAGTAATCCGCTATTGGTGATGGTTTTGAGTAGATTGAGTAAAAGTATTTAGCTGGATTAATTAATAATGATTACATTAGATAAGTACGGCACTCTCACCTAGATATGAGGACACTCGAAGGCTGAGTCATGATCTTTTGTATGTAGGTGAATGTAACGCCTCCTTAATTGAAAAACTAGAATTATTTTAGATCAGTTTAAGGACGAGTAACGAAATTTGGAGATTTACATATTTAAGAACATGTCATTTAGATAATGACACAAATATAATTTGAATTTGGAACACTGAATAAAAGCATGAAACAATAAATAAAAATAAGAATTAGTATGAAATTCCTTTGATGCCTATTTCGAAGCTTTTAAAAATCCAGTACTAACATATCCGAAGGTCACATGTGAGTTTGGAAATGTAGCAATAAAAACTAAAATTTATTCGCGGATGTAAGTTTTATATTGAGCTTTTATGCTTTTATATCGTTCGCGCGATGAGAATTTTTTCGCGCTTAACATTTACGACCTTACATTATTCTATATTTAAGATGGCATTACGTATTATCTAAGTAACCGTTTGTATTCGAACTTATTGTCTCGGTATATTCGATTGATATTTTTCATACTTCTAAAAAACAAATAATATGTGACTTTAATGGTTAGGTTGCTTTGCTGATTAGAAGTATATGTAGATTTTTTTAAATTTAACTTTTTACACTTTCATTTAATATCAACTTTATTAATAGCGACGAAATTCCAGATATTCGGCTATTCGGTTTTTGCCGCGAGCCGGCCACGCCACTCGAATACATTATGTTATGGACTCGAATAACGCGGGATAAAAATTTATTTTTATACTTATGAAGTAAATAAAAGCGGCAATAGCCCAATGGGTAGTGTGTCGGAATTACGATCGAGAGGTCGTGGGTTCGATCCCCACTCCTCCATTGACGTGAAACTCCTAACACAAGCCTTCGAGCTTAGCTGGAGGGGTTAACAAAATTGCTAGTATGTTATTGTAGGTCATGCTAGTAATTAAAAAAAAAACAAAAACTAAAGCAGCGATAGCGAAGCCAGTGGATTGAATCGCGGCTCACTCCTGCGCCGAGTTCAAATGCCACGTTTTGATTTTCATAACGATTTGTAGATATACCTAGTAGATCGTATATTATTTTATTTAAGTCCCACTTGCTTTTAGGTGATAGAAATACTAGTTGTTCTCTAATAGCGCAACTGGTTACTAGTTTATACTTGCAATATTTGAGGTTGGAAGAGTACGTAACTTTCTTTTTAAGCGACTACAAAAATGAGGAGGTTATCAATTCAACACGTATGTTTTTTTTTTCGTTATGGTTACGTGTCCATTTAATAGCGGTAATATCGATGCAATAATTTAGTTAAGTTGAAGAGTAATTTGGGTACATAACGTTATTTAAAATTACTATGACCAAATTAGTACATCTTATATTATACTATTACCAATTCTTTATAAAGTCATCTGTATTATTATAAACAGATTCATTGGAGTCAGCAAGAACAGCATTCTTACGTAGAGACGACTTTTTAAAGTAGCATTGCATCTGTGACTGACTTCAACTATCAATAAATACATTCAAGCCCCGAATCCAATAATTTTTTTTTGTTATGTAAAATTCAAAATTCCTTCCTTAAATTGATGGCACAGGAATGGACGAACCTCATTGACACCTACGCGGGTACTTGATTTTTGGTCCCAAAAGCCCTATTATTCGATACGTCTCATCGATATTCATGGATCGAGAGAGTTGTAAACAGTAATAAAACACCATTTTTATATCTCGTGTTTAGACAGAGTCTGAGAGTTGATAAGAAAACCTGTAGGCCGGTCGATACTGTACTCCAGGACCGGATATCGCGGGCCATTCACAAAAAACCGACGCACACACACGCACACACGTGTACCATACACGAGTAGTATTAACACACGCAACGCCGGTCACCTCGGTCCATTCATGAGAAATAGCTTTTACAACAGTCACAAAATAGTTGTCGGGGCTCCGACTGAGAATCTTATTTTAACGTCTGTCCTGTCACTTTAGAGTAGCATCGATATGTTCTACAATAGAGCAATGTCAATAGCTAAGTTATTCATAGGGTACAATAATGTAAGTATCGACCGAAGTCGATATTAGACCAGAAAAATATTAATACCAATGAGTGGTAACTGTTAAGCTAAGAAATTAAATTTTACATGCACTAATATCTTAATAATAACTTTTCCAATGTTTGCATATAGGTAGTATTTGACGCACAGTCTTGGTAAATCGTTAATAATTAGAAATATCGTATAGAACATAAATATAGTATAGGACAAACTAACTTTCACCACTGGTAAGTTGTCATAACTATTTCGAAGAAGAACACACGTCTAGAAAAGTAATTTCTGTCTTTGGCATACTGATACACATACGGTACGGTACATGCAGATAGCTTTTTCTTAATACTAATATAACTTCATACTTAATTAACAATCCTTACAATGTACATATCCAAAAATGAAAGAAATCAAAGAGCCTAGTGGAACGAACAATTGGAATACTAAAGAAAGTCTGGCACAGTTACACGTTAAATGAAGATCGGGTTCGATTTTCAATCGAGATAATCTCATTTTCGGTTTACGGTTGTACAACAAGGGAGGACAGTTGCATCATCAACTTGTAGCACTTTCATCCGATATTGACCACTCGTGCCTCAGCATAAAGCCCATTGTCCTGTACACGTATCCATTACACGTGGGGCGAACAATATGGACAGTGCGCGAAATTATTTGATGTCAAAATGATGTCATTTTAAGCTGGTCGTAAAATTCCGGTGTAAAACGTTATGTGCGCCGAATGCGTTCATACATTGATGTAACTGTAAACCCGTTTCATTCATCTCTGTACTTGAAATTGTAGTGTATTTTTGGATATAAAAATCTGCAAAAGTTTGGCAGAATTGTATGAGAATATGTTGTAATTACATATGTCTAAAATATTGGTAACTGATTTACAAAACTGATGATTGGTAATTCTGATCTCCAGATGACGTTGGGCTGTCTGGTAACATTTTGTCACTAAGTTAAAATTACTTAACTCTATGTATGGACCCGAAAGAACAGATATCCTATGAAAACCTTTACACCAAAATACTATAGCACTCCGATGGCATACCTAACCTAAGTTCCCCCTTCATAGGTATCCTGCAGTGATGGTGCTGCACTTACCACAACTACATAAGTTATACCACTCAAAAGTACGATAGAAATCATAAGTTTAGGTGTGGTCCAAGACGGAATAGTGTTGGGATGAGTCACAGTAATACAGTACAATAAAAACGTCGATATCGATTGTCTTAAACATATTTCCGTTCTATTTCATTGCCGGACCGTTGACATCGAATTGGGAACCTGTTTACGTGAAGCATCACGCACGTGTTAATTAATTCGTATGTAGGCGTTATGCCAGTATTATCGACATCGTAAGACCATTTTCTCATCGTACGCTACTAGCTACTTCTAGTAAATATAGTTTCAAAGACTTTATTTGCCGTAAGAACGGATTTGCTGACCGCTAAATGTTATGGTAACATTTTATTTTACGCAGTATTAATTTAGTTAGTTACTAGATTTTTTATAATTTTATATGTCTCGTCCAGCCAACTTTTTTTTATAAAAATACAATCTAAATCTTTGAAAGGTGTGCAAATGTGATTACATACATTCAGTTCACAGAAAGAACGTTGTTATAAACCTCATATAAAATATATGTCGGGCCTTGTCTGTATGTGGCAATATTTTTTAAA
>DWGW01001619.1:0-10987 GCA_018247775.1 Udranomia orcinus
AGCGCCATTTAAAAAAAGAAGGACTCTGAAACGAAAATTGAGGTAGTGTGCGATTTTTTTGCTCTCGAGTGTATTACGACGCCGCCGCCGCTGGAATTTATACACGTACTTTGCTGTTGACGTTGCAGTTGCAATTGTAGCGTGCTTATCGTGCACAGTTTGCGACGCATTTTAGTCACAAACCACGATAACCATGAAATCATTTCTTCATCCATAATTTTTTCATCCACTTCAATCGTTTCTCCGTTCTCCCTACTTCTTAATCATTGTACAACGCGAGTGTCCAATGACGTAGCGGCTCGAGGTCGGTGCGCCTTGAATCGATATCGCGGCAACCTGCCGAGGCTACGTCATCAATGTTTGTTTGCACTCAGTCTCTACGGCGACCGATTCCACTCGATTAGATCGAACGTGGAGCCATCGGACAATATTTGTTCGTTTATTGCATTTTAAAGTTGCCATTGGATCATTTCTTTAACGATTTAATGCAGCTCTCTCCAGATTTTAAATCTTGAAATGAAGAAGTATTATGAAAGTGATACCATGAATGCGCAAGCGCTGTAACGTATTGGATCTTTTGTTTCCGGTGCATCAGAACTGAACAAATATGGATTTGTAGTGTTTGTGAGAATACCTTCGAAATAGATAAATAGACGCTATGTGTATTCAATTAATTGGTTATGGATTGTTCACGTTCGTCTTTGCGTCTTCACTTTGCAAGTCTTTTATTGTTTTAATTACTTTTTCACTTCATCCTTATAAAAATACTTAATAAGCTAGAATGTGAATGTGAAATACATGATCAAATTGAGTATACTCTGCAGTTTAGAACCCAAAATAAATTATAATAACTTTCTTAGAACATAGCCTTAGTCCTAAATCCGAGATTATTAACTTCCGTTTATTTTTGTATTGAGATATATACGTGCAGTTTCTGTGTGTTGTTCTCGTTAGTATCTGCACTAAGAAGGGCTCGCTTCCTACTAGTTGTATAGTGCTACACGCGTTTCTTTTGTTCTTTGTAACGCAAATCCAAGGTTAACACCTTGAATTGTCGTGGTTTACTTGTGCGAGAAATAAACGTAGTGTAACATTTTAGAATTTCAGTAATTTTCTTTTGCTATTAGTTAGAATTAGTCTATTTTGAAGATCTCCCTCTGTGAAGTATCCCAACCATCCTGATTGCCAATCGAGACTCAATCTTGTCGTTAGTTTCATGAGAGTGGAACCTCAGAAATATTCATTCAGCACTTTATCGGTTAACGACCATATGTATGGATTCAGTCCAGGTTGGTTTAAATTGGACTGGTAAAGCTTTAAAATTAATACTATCTAACCTATATAAAATAACCAGCTGGATAGGTAACTATTGAATATTAAACAACCAGCATTCTTTGTTGCTATTTATTTGTAGTATGAATTCCAAAAGATGCGCTCTATCGGAAGTATTCAGTATTGTTGAAGGCGCGTAGACTATTTTCCCTTTGTATGTGTAGAAGTAATCTATTGCTTCTATAACTCGTTTATGCAACACAGAATGCGCACTTCCGAGCGTACTGTGCAATGTGCAATGTCTTTTGTTCCCATTCAACGGAACGACACCGTGTGGAATCCTTAACGCGATATTCTACACATCGTTTAATGGTTACGCAGAAAACGGGATGTTTAGTCGCTGGCTGTCTTCATTGCATTAGAATGTAGCGAAAATGTCGTTTGTATTTTAAAGTCGTATGGTCGATTTGCTGTATCGTAAACACCATTGTCTTCACTGGAAGGCAGGAAGAGAATGTGACTCATATCTCGTATCGATGCCACCATATCAATACAAAGATGTGAGTCATATTTTTCTTTTCATTAATGATCAACCATATAGTTCATTAACAATGTAATGTAATGAGAAAATTGCCAAACAGAATGAAAGGTTCGGTGCAAATTGGCAAATTGAAGATCAAAGTAAATTCAATGTCAAATAACTCAAAGAAAAGTTTACCCATTTCAGTGTTTCAGTGGGTTCAGCGCACACCGCCCGGGAGTTACCGATACTTCATAATCTTCGTTCCAAATCGAAGTGAAAAAAACCGAATTTTATTCACTTAACATGTGACGTAGATCAATCACAATCGAACATAGTTTTATTATATAGAGCGATCGCCTTCAGTCCGTAGAATGAAGTGGTCTATACATTATAAATTGTATTAAATAATTGAGGCAGAATCTGAGGGATGAACTAATAAAAGTTCAGCTGATAGACTTCACATGATATTACAAAAGGGATTGTTTCAACATTAAGTTAAGCATTTTTTGTAAAAGTAATTCTTGTAATCAATGATTTGTTTATATGATGATAAATCTTGTTATCTAATATCAATAATAATCTACTAGATTCATTGACATATTTATTTCAATATCAATATTGGTTCCTTTTGTTAATATATGTACATCGTTTTAGAAGGGTCTTAGTTAAATCTTGTTCGTAACTATACCGACGATGTATGAATAAATTTAAGAATGGCGTAAGCGATTGTTTTCGTAGCGCGGGGCGACGTAAATCCACTCAGTTACTATATTTATTCGGCCATTGTTTTTCCTCGCTCAATGAACTCTTTCTATCGGTGAATGAAAGGTTTTTAATAAGCGTTCTACAAAAGAACTTTTCTTTTGTTCCAGGTACAATCTCATCAATCCAGTGAACAATGGAAACCACTCCAGATTTGTTTGAGCTCACATTTAATCTTTTTTGTATTTTAAACTTCTGCCACGTTTCTTCTTTTATCTGAAGATGGTCTGTAGTCGTACATAGCAGTTCAATGCACCCAAAATCAGAACATACCTAATTATCATACAGTTCTGGTACAGCCATGTAGGAATATTCGCCTCTTTGGTTTTTAATGCAACGTTAATAATAATAATACAAGATAGATATGTAAACGGTATAATAAATATAACATTCGTAAATATAGAAGTAATAGTAAACTACCAAAAATTATAAGGGGTCTCTGTCAACAATCGATTTTTTTTACATATTCATACCGAATAAACGTAGATTCTATCAACAGAGTAATTATTCATGGGAATTCAAATCCAGAATTCATATTAGAAATTCGCCCCATCTCTGTTCATAATAAAAACACCAGAAGAATATGATTTCATTGAAGCGGTTTTCCCGTTATTTTCAGAAACCCCTTTTAATTGACATGTATAGAAAATCCTCGACAGCGTAATATGACGATTACTGTGTACCTATTTATTATATATTGAATACCCAACATTGTTTAAAATAAATATATTTTAACTTTAATAAGATGTAACTTGTTGCGCCAAAAATTTACACATCTATTTAATTGTTAAAATATTAATATAATACGTTACACGTAGTAGGTACTAAAATTAAGATTAAAGCATCATTAAAATCAGCACAAAACAAAACACAAATAATGCTAAGAATCCTTAGATTTTTTGCAATAGTAACATATTGCGTTAACAAATGTATTCGTAGTTCAGTACTTCAGTTTATTTACGCTTCAGTACGTTCTATTGACGAGTCTGGGTATCTCTGAGACGTCGTTATCGACCCTCGTATACGTGCAATATAGAGACGAAACCATCCGCCGAGGCCACCTGTCGTTATCTTAAGGGCACTTCGGTAAAAGGATGAAGATAGAAAGGAGAAGGACGTAAAAGTCTGTGGTATCTGCTCCGCCTTATCGTATCATGCGAAATATTACATTTCGCTGACGACACCCGAAGTTGCATTGAGCTTGCCGCAACTATATGTGGGTGGACTCGAGATAAATCTAATCCTATTAGGTTGGACCTACACATATTTATGTGGCTCTTTTCACATTAGGAAGAGTGGCGTTATACCATACATTATTTTTGAACAAACTTAAATCAGTTTGTGTCACATTTAAACTATCACTAACTTTTATTAGTTTCTTACTTCAATTATACTCGTACTTGTAGTTCGAACAATACTATATAAATATGCTTAGTGTATTTAATAAAAAAGTTTAACACGCCGTTCGATCAATGTTTGCTTGGTTAAATAGGATCTTTTATAGGCTCTAATTAAATTTATCTCATTTTACTTATTATGAAAACGTTGCGATACTTGTAAAAGGCAGATGTCGTGGATTTTTGCAAGAAATTAAACGTTGCTTCAGAAGTGCTGCAGAAAAGCGAGAGCCCGGATGTAATGTCAGCGTTCATTAAATCTTTTTCCTCGGATGTTTAATCTGTAGAGATATTTCAGTTCCGACATATTTTTTATATGCTCGTCATTTCTGCGAACATTTAACGACTGTGATGATGATAATATTATTACAATTATTATTATTTGCTAGCTGTCGTCACTTGAACGTTATATAATTTTAAAAAAATATTAAGGTTGTATGGAGAATGTATAATAGAAAAGAACAAAAAAGATATCTGTGATAATTTGCTTAAGTATTCGAGCATACTTTTGCGGGTGGTGTATAACGCCCACGATGCATAACTCCGAGTGTAGAGATGGCATAACATTCCCAGGTATTTTGCGAGTCGCCCCACGTTGTAATTAAATTCCGTATAAGCGCGAAGTTAGGCAGAGGCAGGCGACTCGGAAAATTAATATAAATTTCTCATCAAGTTCTACTTGTCCCACTAGAAGTGAAACGATAAGCTTAAGCGAATTTCCTAAGATAATAATACGTTAAATTTTTTGCAAACTGTGCTTTAGAAAGCGATTATTCACTGCCCAACGTGAAAGTGACCTACGATTAATGTCGTTTCCATGAATTAAGTGCGTTAGTTTCTAACATAATATTATTCCACCATTGTGGTTTGGTCTGTACGCTTCAGTTACAATGTGAGTACTGCTTATTCACAAGCATTTATTCCCGTTTGATGCGGCTACTTATACATTATATCATTCGATTAAGTTACTTGTACTTATCATCTTGAGTACGGTATGTGCTTGTCGTTGGTATCACATAAATATAAGACATATTTCTCTAGAGATAGTAAAACAAAAATGTTGCTTTTCTTTACTCTAAAAGGGTAAAATAACTCTCCCTTAATTTTGAAAGTGTCGAGCGTCGCTGAGAAGCAATTATGCTATACTGAGATAGATTGGGTCATTATTGGTTAATAATTAGCGTTTTATGGAGCACAGGCGCGAGTTCCCTTTGATGTTGTTTAGATTTAATGGGCAATCTTTATTAGTTAGACACTTGCGAGATCAGCGTGAGCTTTATGGTTTACCTAGAGTAGAAACATTGTACTTCACTAGTGTTAAATGTATGGTATAATTTTAAATGCAATAATATCTATTGAGATATTTTTGTTTTTTTTATAGTATTAATGGAATAGGCGTTTGTCTTCCATCTCACCTGATGGAAAGTGTAGACGAGTGTGGTACACGCGCATCCAAAAGAAACCTGTTCACTCTTAAAGGCCCCACAGTCAACTTATCAGGAAAAATAGACCCAGGCAGGTCGTTTCAAATCTTTGCGACTCTCACCAAAAACGAGCTGTCCAACCGTTTAGTTCGACTTTTTATTGTTATTAAGACTGTTTTAAATTTTAGACATTTATTTTTGACTTGATATATCGTAATACGTTTTGTAAACTTTAGTCATGTTTTTCTACATAGTATCACATTTATACAGCTTAGATAGAAATCGTTTACCAACAATGCTAACTGACTTGGAAATATATTTTCTGGCAAGAATTTTGGCTGCTTTACGAATAATCGACAAATCAGCACATACGTATATGGAGTGTGGCGAAGCAGTCCTCGTTCCCGGCTATCGAGGCCGTTTGGCGCGAAAAAACAATCTATATGAAAATTCTATTGCAATTGCAGCCGACACTCCGCAAATAAATTCACAATATGTAGCATCTCTGTATTGCCCTGTTATTGCCTTATGAAGTGGAGAGTGGAGCGTGGAGCTTAGTGTGTAGTGTGTAGCTAGAGTCTGGTTATTGTTACCGAACTTTGCATCTTCGTTGTTTTTTTGTGCTGAAGTCAACTTATATTTACTTTTTAAACGATGTTTTACACTTACGAGATACCATGAGCAGACTCTTTCGTTGTCCATTATTAAATTCGTCTTTACGATCACATTAACATTACGAAAAAGATAGAATATAAATTAAGGAATAAATTTGTTTTTCTATTAGTATTTAATTTATAGTTTTGTATTTGCAAGAGTGTACGGTAGGTAGGTAATTAACGCAATATACTTATGATGTTACATTACCTGGCTATTATTGCTACAATTTCTTATTACTAAAAATTTCTAAAAACGGTAAGTTCATGAGCACACTGATATTAACTTTGGAAGAATCCATAAAACGCAACCACAGCGCTTGTGGACGAACTCTACTAAATTTAACCGTAAGCCCCATATTATTGGAGGCGAAAGTTTTCGCAGAATTCAGAAATCATTCGTGAGTCGAGTAGACTGGATTCGGCAGATTTATTTCAAAATATAAAAGTTCATTCAACCGTAAAAAAATTCTCCGTAGCGTGTGCGCGGGGCCGTCGTTTCGGGAGCGTTTCAATAAAAGCACAGTTGTTACGCCCCGAGCCATCGCGGCGCCCCGTGACGTCATCGCCTCGTAGCTGTTTGGAGTTTTATCATTCCGCTAATGTGTTCATCGACTGTCCGGCGGTGTGTCGGTGGAGTGGTTAGCCCTACAGTCTCGTCGATGACGTTATGCGAGGCGCCGTGAATGGTGGAAGACGGACATCAATACCCATACATGGGTAGGACGATACTGAGGAAGGCTGGCTTGAGTCTGCCAGTTTTTGCGATTGATCGCCCACAATTTATTATTAGTGAAATGTTTAAATACTAATATTCTAATGTTTTCTCAAATGTTCTTTGACATGAGTAATATATTTCAAGACTATGTTCTGTATTATAAGGGAATCGTTGCCATTGCAAATAAATCTGTCTAAAATCGGTTTAGTAGTAGCTTTTTTATTTTTGGTAATATTAAGCATTATTATTATACACACTAGTAAAAAAATACACGAAAATACGTTATTATTAGTTTTATCTCTGAATTATGTTCCTATTAGTTGGTTGACCTTATAATATAGGAGTGCTTTTCTTGACCGTGTGAATAATTACTGTATTGTTTAGTCATCTTGAAAGGTCGTTGACTTTTCTACAACTTGTTTGAATAGAGTTAGGGACGATCAAGTTTGAAGTACATTTCTGGATACTATCTTACCTGATCTAACGGGTACAAATACGTATTTAAATTCGACACACAACATGTATTTACAGGCTTATCCTATAACATTACATGTACTGAGATAAGTTCTACATACGAGTAGGAGTCTAGAGCAATATCTATAAACAGGAATTTGAAGTCGTCATTTAATTATATCTGTTTCATTGGGAACAAAACCCAAGACTCGAACTGCGGATATGGAATGGTGACCATTGTGCCATACGTCGTCAAAATGTGTATAAAATGAATTCTACGTCCTCTCACAATAGCGTATCTCGTATCGTCGCACTCGAAAGTATCAAAACGTTATTGTGTTGTTTGTTTAACCTATTTATTGTTATTGCCAACAGATGCGCTCCCGGTAGAGACGCGTTTACTCCGTCCGTCGGCGGCATGGCGTCGTAAGCGCCGGGAGTTTCTTCTTTTGCGGTAAGTGATGGCGATAAAACTTTCTACATTTCAGTTTTGAGTTGTGACTCACGTACTTACGAACTGTATTTTTTCGTATGCTTCAATGTTATCCGTGTTCTATAATGAATCTTCTTCGTATGATGAAGAGCGATTGGATCAAATCAAATCAAATCAATGTAAAGAGGCATTTATATATATATTTTTGTCAATACTTACTAGTAATTTTGTTAACTCAGAGCTAAGCTCAGGCTTGTGTTAGAACGTCACGTCAACAGTTTGATTGGGAGAGTGAGGATCGAACTCACGGCCTCCCGATCGTAAGTCCGACACACTACATATTGGGCTATTGCTGCTTCGATTGTCAGCATTGCCGACATTGCACAATTGTCGAATGGCGTCATAATATTATAATGATAATAGTATTGCCATTCGCACATACACTTTCGTAATTTCAAGTACATAGAAATATCAGTAGTGAGTTGTAATTTGAGATCGTGTTGCTCACATTCGAACCATTATATTCGAAGACAAGTGAAGGGTTTAGGGTCAGAAAATTGCCACTTACCTGAGATATGGTGTATGGTCGTTAACACAAGTAGTACGTGGATGCGATATTCATTTATTTAAGTTTCATTATACCGATATTCACAAAGGCACTAACAGCCGAGCTGAACCGAGCCGAACAGCACTAACTAGGACAAACAGACATCAACGAAGGTGTTTTTTAATAACATGAAGAATGATAAACTATAAAAAAGACAGTATATATGTAACTTAGAAAGTTGTACCTAATAAGACGAAAAATGATACCGTATACATCAATTGGATCTACTTATTCAAAACAGAACCAATCCACACAACGACAATTTGAAAAGGAAAAGCAATTTTTGTCAAAGTTTTGTATAGTGTAAATTTTTTAGTTATTTTTAATAAAATCTATGTACAAAATTGCACAAAATAATTTGTTCTATGTATACAAATATAATATTGTTGAGAATCATCAACATTTTTTAAATAATAATAAGAGGAAACTCGTTGGTTCTTGTTTGCATAAATAGGCCCATCAATGCCATAAACGTGCATAATGTTGTTTTTTAGAATGTTTTGTGGGTACGATTCTCGGGTATGGCAAGCATATTTTCCAAAATCTGTGAATGCAGTCATGTTTCTTTTGAAATTTCAAAAAAATAAATGAATGTTTCCTTTCAGTGAAATTTGCTATCTTCAGTATTTATAATAGAGTACTTTTCCTTCTGGTGGCATCAAAAAACTCCTTTATAAGGTAGAATATATAAACGAGATTAAGAATGTAAAAGTAAAACGAAAAGAAATAGGCGTAAACAATAAAAAAGCAAGCTTAATAAAACTAATTCTGCAATATCTCGTTAGCCACTTTTGAATTGATGTGAGCAGTGCATGTGAGTTGACACTAGCGACTAGTAAGGACTAGTGTGTGTAGTGCATGAGTAATGGTCCTAAAGCTAGTTTGCCAATCTTCCAATGTTCCCGACCAGGCCAACCCTCTTCCCCTGGGTGTCGTGCGGGCGGCCTGAGGGCGCTCGAATGTTTAGGGTACATGGGGCGATAGCTGACTATATTATTAATTTTTATAGCGCAACGTCGCCTGTGTTTGTTTACTTTTTGTTTAGTAGCATCTGTAGTGGATCTCGAAGCGATTTTAATGTTGTTGAGCTTTTAATGTACTAACTTTAGATGCAAAGGTGTGATTGAAACAATGTATTGTTTCATGGAGTCACAAAATCTATTATGTTTTATTGATGTAGGTATTACTATTATATCGTTGCGTTAGCTTACTAAGTTACCATATAAACTTATAAAACTCAATTTTGTAATGTAAATTCATATGCAGATCAAAGACGATTGATTTAAAAATATTTATATTTTGATTCGGGTAAAATAGGCTTAAACATTTTTACAAGAAATCTGTTTAATCTGACCACTAATTTGATTAAGAGATACGAACTCTTTTCTTAGAACAAAACTCACAAAGAAACATAATAACATTTGTTTTATTTATAGAGATAAGCTACATGTGTTGTGTCTATTTCCATCGAATAATTGTAACGGCTCTCATTGTAAAAGCATACATAATATATATTTGACAAATGAGAAATGCAAGAAATTTATGAGAGGGAGACATAAGTTTTGTAAGGTCAGGTATTACGACATCCTTCAACAAATTCTTCGTGTATAATTTATTGTATTCATGTCCAAAGTCGTAAGTGTATTGAATACACAATTGCCTGTAGCTGTCGATCAATATGGATGGATACTTTAGATTACATACTTTAACACACGATGTCCCATCGTGTCACCCTTAATAGCAAGGACTTAAGACCGAAAATGGCATAAACCAGTTGACGTTGTGTATTGAAACTGTGCAATGTTCTAAACAAGTGTAATGTCGCTGATGTTTGTTTTTCTTAAGTTGTGCTTTCGATAGTGGCTTCGTTCGCTCAGTGTTTGATCAATATGTTTTAATATATTCTGTTCCATAAAATAAGAAAATATTCACGCACGCTAATATTAAGATTGTTAGATTAACATACGGACAAAACGATTATTATTATTAAACATGATAATATAAGCGTAGCTAGGTAAATTTTGGGATATCTGTACGTTTTTCAAATCCGTGCGAATCCGAATACGATTATCCAGCAGCAACATCATAGGTTTAAACGCAGTCAAGAAGTATGGATTATTTAAGCTAAGGTTATAGCAAAACATTGATAAATTGTTGATCTTACAATTAATAATTTAAATATAATAATAAATAATCTAATAATAAATTAAAACTGTAACGTAAAACTAAAACTGAAAAAGTCTAAAACTGAAACGAATTTAGAAATTGTTGAAGACGTACAGACACACACAACTGGCGCGTCTATATAGTGTAGAATATAAACAATAGACATATCGAGCACATTTGCACACCACGTGACAAATGGGGCGATGCGTGACTTTTTTGCCAGATGCGATACGAGATGGCCGGCTAATTGTACGTATGTTGCACAACGCCAACGGGGCCGATGACACAGTGGCACAGGAACACTGGGTTAATAACCTACGCCCTTGAAATTGACAAGTCGAGTGCATTTGCTTATGATAATTAGGAAGGTAAGCTGGTTATTGAGTGTTGTTAGCCATTCATAGATTCGAGTCCGGAACAGCGGTTTTTGATGGTAGTATGTTGTCGTGCATTTACCATCAGGTGAACCGAATACTCGCTCACTACATCCATGCAATAAAAAAATCTTATGTAACGAAGCCATAACGCTAGGGGCTGTTTCAAAAATGAATAGGAACTTCGATCATGTCCTGGGTTGAT
>DWGW01001620.1:0-10986 GCA_018247775.1 Udranomia orcinus
GCGCGGCGCACCACGCGGCGTTCGGCGACGAGCCGGCGGCGCTGCGCGCGCTGGCGGCGGCGGGCGCGGACCTGAACGCGCGCAACCGCCGCCGCCAGACGCCGCTGCACATCGCCGTCAACAAGGGCCACCTGGGCGTCGTGCGCACGCTGCTCCAGCTCGCCGTGCACCCCAGCTTGCAGGTGAGCTTCGTTCAGGTGTAGCGGCAGCAGGTGTAACAGCCAGCGAACGAGCATGCGGTCCATCTATCAACAAGGAGACAAAGATTCTTGTATTAACAAAGAGACATACAATGGTAGCTTTTGCGCATGGACGTCTCTGTTCAACCTAATTAAGTAACCTGGATTAAAGTTATTTCTTAGGTCGACCACTTTAAAGAATATGTTGAAAGGCCTCGGTTAAGGGTGTTCCTTAAAGACTCTTCAAACCAGAAAACATAAGTATCAACACTACTGTTATAAGGTAGAAATTAGTGTAGCGTTGGTGCCTTCTAAATAGAATGTACACTTTCAAGATAGTAGTTTGGTTTGTCACTGATGATGAGTGATCGGTGGCGATGGTCTCCTGAAGCTGGTGAGTATGACTGATCTAGACGTCGTGCGTGAGGTCATATTGAGATGCGTATTTCTTTTTCTTCAGATTAAATTAACTTTTGTCATTGAGAAACGAATGAACTTATCTTTATTTTTATACCACCGGGGGAATATTCTAAATCTGCCTTGTTTGTAGGACCCCTGCTCAGGGGCACATAAAAAAGACTGCCATAAACGTGGCTAAAATGACTCTTACACGATTCATAAAGTATACAACGTCGACGTTGAAGGTACGATTATGTAATGATCAGTTCACAACCTGAACAGTTTATAACTTCTTATCTTTTAATGAGCTTGAAAACAGAATGGAAGAGTTCCTATACACCTAGCGTTTCTCTAATACGAAATTATATCGCTTGGTTAAAATAAAAAAGCCCAGCGGAAGATTTCAGGCAGGAAATCAGGGAACAGCGCGGAAGAACACTCCGAGTTTTTTCTCAAGTGTTCTCAGGTATGAAATGTCACGGATATATCATAACCTACTTAATGGACGTAGGTCTTACCAAATTATATCAGTCGCTGAAATAAGTTCAGTTCCATCCGACAATTAGCTGGAATTCAATATTCAGACGATGAACAAATATTTATTTTTTCATATACACACAAATAGATATTGAAATAATCTTGCAAATATTAATTATATTAATCCAAATATAAGCTGTTATATTGTGATTTAATCCCACATGGTTGGTTGCACATGGATATGAATGATCAATTTAATCAGATACGATACATGATGTATGTTTTGCGCAAAACATGCAAAAGTTTGCACCAAATAAAATAATGTATTATACTGTATGGAGCGTAAATGTGTTGGTGTGTGTAGACTTAATTACGGTATTGTCTTGTTTCGATACTCATGCGGGCACCGTCGGACCGATCTCGATTAGTTTATTGAACAATATTCGTGATCAAACAGAGCCTCTCCTAATGAAATTAACGCGCAATCGTGCACCTGTATAAAAAATTCATGCCAACATTTTTTATGGCTAACAAACGGAATCCTCAAACACCGTAGACACCGTAGCGTAAAAAAGCGGTAGATTTCCTACAAAACGATACTTTTTTCGTACCGCCATATCGCAAGTTGTTAATATCGCGTATATTTTGCTCTGAGCGGCGTGAATTGACGCGCACGAACGTTTGGTGACACAATGCTTGTCATCCCCCGCGGCTCTGCGAAACAATGGCGGGGAATCGAGCCGTCATATTCGGCTTATAAATTCGTGTAGTTTTTAAAGCTCTGCCGCCAAACGTAACTACGCTAGTTTTGGAGTTATTCTCGTGTATAATATTTTGCGATGCGTTCGCGAGTTGAGCGGCGCTTTGAATTTAAGTTGGAATGTCTAAGAGTATATATTAAAATGATACATTTTTCACATTATGTCTTTTCTAAGAGATGAAATCACAATATCTTATCCTAATTTGGAATTGAAAAATATCACATGCTCAATATCATGATAAGGTCATATTCGTAATCTGATTCTTCTTGTAATATTTAAAAATTGTTACAATATTGTTAATGTCGTTGTGTTTGTTTTTGAGTGAACATTTTGAACCATTTAAAAATTATTTAAATTCTTACTAAAATATTTTATAATCTTTTAAACACCTCTGTTAGGATGATAGGATGAATGTATTTGTTATTGCAGTAATGTTGCTTTGCACTGTTCTTACATTATATTCTTGGCGAAGAATACGTTACATTTTGTCATCACAAAGTGAGTAAAGATTTGACATTTTTTATTCAAACGTTATAACATCGTCATCGTCAACAATGTCGTAAACTAAAATTTAACTGAAGTACAATTTGTTAACTCCTCCAGCTAAGCTAAAGACTTGTGCTAGAAGTGGATCAAGTCAGTAGTGCAAGGGGGATTGAGGTACAAACCCGCGGTCTCGGGTTAAGTCCGACATCTTAACCATTACGCTATTCTATCTGGAGATAGTACACAATCTGATGTATGTATATTATAGTGTGGATAGTTCAACATCATGCGACCCATGTTTGATAATTATTTATTACTGTAATAAATATTGGTGGCAGTTATTAGCTGCCATGTTCTGGTATAACGATGAAATTAACGTCTATTTAAATAAGGGCCTCCAACTTCGTTCTTGTCGTTAATAATGTATGTATTAATGCATTTTTATGACAAGTTATTTTACTATATTGCATAATTATGTTTTCTATAACATGCTTTACAATATTATTTTTTTTTATAATGAAAGTAATAACTGCTAAAAGATTCTTAATTAAATTTTAATCGAATAAGGATTATTTCTATTTATAGCAAAGATAATTTCGCTTAGGTTCGCATGGTATCTACCATATTGATTTTTTCACATTCCTAAATACATTACTAATGTGATAATTACCTAAACGTTATTACTTATAGTATAAATACCAGTCCCAATTTAGAGCAGCAATCGGATCCTCGAGTCTCATAGACTTTTAACGTAGATGAGTAGAGTTTCAGTTCAGTCCGTAATGAGTGTAGCGTCGCTCTCAGACATGCGGTCTCCATAATTGCCAAACTTTGCGTCAACCCGGCCTCCGCGCCCCGCTACTTGTCGTTTACCATTGTTCTCGTGACAACGCGTGTGTTTTACTCACTCCGAGCGCTTAATGCAACTGTGACTGTATGCAATTATCTTTATGATGACGGCTATTATGTCCGAAAATCACTCAGCCAACGGTCCCTATGTAATTAATACCAAACCGCTCCGCGCGGGGAATTCATCGCTAAAATCTTTGTTTAATGATATAACTATCCGAGATCTGGGGCCGTATTGAAGCGCAATTGGGCGTAAAGCTATTTAAATCTGAATAGGGTATTGTGGAGGCTCGTCACCTTGATTCACGACGGTGCGAGCGTCTCGTCCCTAATAAAGTTAGTGCCGTCGACGTTGGTCTGAGACTCGCGCCGCCCGCAGCGCTCTTCGCCGACTCCAAATCATCGTTCTCAAACTAAAGGCCGCCGAACTTGTCTTTATGAATTTCTTTTGTTTCGTTAATCCGAACTTCTCTTTAGAAGCTACTCAGCTAAACTTGTGTAGTAGTTGGACGTTAGGTTCTGTTTTGCAAAAGAAAATGCTCAGTTAAATGGTCATCTAGTTTATATATTACTATAGTATGGATTTAAATGATAGATGATTCTTTTCCATGGTATGGTAACCATTTCTCCCTGGTAGATTAAATCAAAATATTATTATAGAGACATAAAGACCGAACCTACAGATAACCATACTTTCGTTGTTGTAATTGATGAATGGTGACTAATGTTTAGATTCAAATTATTTGATAAAATTCGAATAGTATACAAGGCGAGTTATCATTCTAAAATTGTGAAATTCTTCGCTAGCGGCGGAGTTTTTGCTCGTCATTTGATCTTATAACAGAACTAATAAGGTCCAAAGACTGTGCTAATATGTACCTATTTGGTGGGTATGCTAAGAAGTATTTTACTATTTATTTCAGTCAGTATGTATGATTTAAATCTAAACCATTTGTCTGTTGAGTAACGGATATTTTTGTTCAACATCTGGAGGAGCTCTTTTAGTGGCAACGTATTGGGTTATATCAGCGGTATAATCAGAGAATTAATTGGGTTAGTTCACAAATAAGGCCGACGTAGATTAGTTAAGTAAATATCCGATATAAGCGACATTCCAGTATTATTGTTACGACTTGAGGAAGAGGGAGACTGTGTCAGGAATCAGCAAAGACGCTTGTTACGTAAATATCGGCTGGGCGTGTTGCGAATTGGGCAGAATACACGATGAGGGGCGCCTTTTTCCCATCTCTGCTGCATAAGTTGTCGTATTCACTTCACGTAAATTAGTTATTCCATAGAAGACTATGATGTTACTATTGTATTATATTACATTTAAATATCGTTCGTTATTAAAGGTTAAAAACGTATCTATTTTTTATATACTAGTTGGTTAGCTATGTATCGAGAATTTGATTATCTTCATCCTTGAATATGTATTACAAATTTGAAAAAAAATGAATATTCGAGATGTTAGGTAAATTTCGCCGTTCTTAAGATTTCGTTAATACTCACTGAAACGTGAAACGGTAAGAAGCAGTTATTTAAAGTGTAATTAACATTTTTTCCGGGGTCGCTGCATATGTAATAGAGCACGAGTGAAACACGACCGCTCGCCACGAAACGGAAATTCACAGCCTTTCCATTTCTGGTTATGGGCCGATTTATATTCTGCGCCCACTCGCCGCCTGAGAAATCTCATGTTGGAGGTGCTCTTTCAATTTGAATCGGAACACTCGGATCGGGGAATAATGTATTTCGATATCGACCCTCCGCTCGGAACGAATCCTCCTGTTTATCGCCGTTCTCATTTATTCGGGCGTCGTCGCGCCTTTATTTTTTCAACGAACCTACTGTCGCACTATTTATCCTCCGTGCGCTACTATTAGCAGGCTCTTTGTTTTGAGACATAATCAGGTCGCTCACGGTTAATTGAATTGTCACATACGCAGCTACGTCTACCTCGGGATTCGTATATGTGCACCTTCAGAATGTCTATCTAATTTATTTGGTTTTAGATAGGTTTTCTAAATTGTTTTTGGCATAAAGTAAGAATATTTTACTTGTGTGGTGTGGTATGTTTTTATAGTTCATCCTTCTGAAAAGGGTTGGCAGTCGCTTTACCGTTTCGGGAACACATAATCTTACCTCGTGGGGGAACGATAGTGTTGAGCTGTGCCGAAACGCTCCGATATTATTCCCCAGGGAGCGTATAATTCACGCTTGCTTTAAATTCCAGGTTGGTATTATGAAGTCAACGCCAATCGATTATACCGACATAATTAACAATCGCGCGATACTATTGTAGTGATATTCACAATTTAACGATTTTAAACGGTTTTATGTCGTGTTTGTTCTGTACTCATTGCCGTTTCAATTAAACGCTGTTACAGGATCCACTTCATTTAATCCGCCGTTGAAAGCAGCGGAATTGGAGTGTTTTAGTTCGCAGTATAATGTTATGAGTGTTTTATGCTTTTAATCGTTTTAGTTTCGTGATATTTCAATGGTAAATGTCTTTGTTTTTGGTTTAAATAGGCACATAGCAATGAAGTTGTTAGTGATTTTTTCCGTTTCTGGACTTTCTTATTCTTTTATACAAAAGTGAATTTTTATCCTTTTCGTATCGTAGACTACAGATGTAATAAATCCAAAATAATCGTTATTTTATAAAAGTTATAAAAATCTTTATAATGTGTACATTACTTTGATGTATCGTTATTGGGAAAACTTATTGTTACCCTTTGGTTCATTGTTACGGGTTCCTACATTTTGTTGTTTACTAAAATATCCAATATGAAAACTGTTTCTTCATCGAGACATTTGTTACGTCACGGTCAATTGCGTTTCTAGGATCCGTCGGCCACGTAGCCAAATGCCGCCTACGTAGCTACAACACTTCTGTCCGTCGTAGCTTTGCTACGACCAACAGTTTAATGTTGGCCAAGTTGCTACGTAACGTACTATGTTCATACGCGCAGCGTAGGTTCAGCCCAGCTACGAAGACGTTATTGCATGCGTAAAAGCATTGTCATGTCATCGCTAAATACCATGATACTATGAACTTAAATTAGCGACTGCATTCTATGTAAAGAGTAGGTCGTTATCTTACAATGCACTAAATTTAATACACACACGTAATGAGAAACCTTATAAAAATAAAATATATGAGACATTTATTGATAGGATATTCCAATAGCAAACATAAAAAAAATATATTATTTGGTTGGTTCGTAGTAGTTCGTAGTTAGTGAATGGTCCAGCGATTACTCTCGCATATAAATGTGAGTTAGTTAAACAATACATTATCTCTAGTAATCTGTTTCATTGGATAATGTCTAGCCTATTTACGAAAGAGAAGTTGTTACGATTTCCATCGTTGGAGGATCAATACTGTGGAAAGTGATACAAGGAGAAAAAAAGCATTTGGTCATCGGTTGCTGAGAGTCGATTGGCTCATCTGGCATTCGAGTCGCGGCGCGGCCATCCTGTGGGCCCTTAACCGAAACAGGACGCCCCGTTTCTCGTATTCGACGACTATTTACGTCGTTCCGTTTGATAATCTGCTATTGTTTCGTGGGGATGCGTGCCATCCCCGCGCGAATTATGCCAGTTATCTATCGAGTACGTGTGCTGCATACTAATATGTATCGAATAAATAATTCATCGCGTTCCACTGGATAATCACAAATTTCTAAGTTCTTAGAATGCTAATAAGAACTAAAGTGGATGGCTTAATTTATGTAATTTGATCTGTCTCGTCGTACACAATATCTATTTGTATCTTATTTTACTATATTGGACATATAGACGATGTCTTTGAGATGTTAATGTAGCCAGTTTTTACTAAGCTTGTGTAAATTATTACTTTATTAGTGTTAAATATAAAAATACGTAATTATACAGAACCTTGTCCGTCGTAGTATGCATTTTATTTTTCACAAATCATAACTTCTCAAGTTTGAATAGTGGAGTCACCTCTAAGGTAGCACCATCAAAATAAAATCAAATACCTGGTTAGGTATTTATCCATATGACTGAATTTAAAAATAAATCAGATAAATCAAAACAACACGCTTTATAAACAAACTTTTTAACAAACCTCAAAAATGGGTTGTTAAAAAGTTTGTAACCCAACTGTGTTGTTGTATCTCGTGGTGTACAATTGCGTAGGAAAATAGTTAATTTCGTCGAGATTACATTGTCACATATTCAAATACACAATGATACTCGTACTTACATATATTCTCTTGATAAGTTATCGGAAAACACGAGTCCAAACGATTCATGAGGCCATTTTATTTCCGTTTATGTGCCTATTTGTATTCTCTCTGCCATCGTGGCTAGAAAAATCTCTATACAGAGACGCTCTTTCAATTTGAATCGAAACGGCCGAAACGGGAAATAATTTATTTTAGTAGCGACCTTTTTATTCAGAACGGCTCAGCGTGCTTAACCTCTTTTGGGCATTTTTGTTGTTTCTGTTACCTATAATGGCTTTTTTGTTTAATAACTACGTTAAGTGCATTTTTTTTATGGAAATCACTCTCACTATGCTACTATGTTATACACAATTTCGGCAAAAGTTTGTGAGCTCCACGGGTTTGTAAGATCACCAATCGTTTAATTTTTGCTATAATTAGTGATTTTAATTAAAGTTGAATTTTGTATTAGTACAAAGTAATTTATTTTGCTTATTTAAGATACGAATTTAAGTACTCCGTGTACGTCGCTTACGTAATATTATCACGTATAATAAACGTACAGAATTACGAACTGTCTAACAACATTATTTAATTATAATATCGCGTTACCTACCTCCACACTCCGCCTAATACTGCAAATTGGTTAACGTTAGTATCGTTTCGTTTTTATTTATCTTGCCTAAAGCAACAGTGTCGTGGAAACCCGTGAATATCCAATTATATCTTTTTGTGTTTATTTCCGATACGTTTTGGCGATATCGTATTACGAACGTCGGGATAAACGCTAAGTGGCGTGCAGTAAAAGCGAACGTGGTTGTTTATGTAATGGAAAGGATAATGAAATTTTATCGGTACGAGTTGTTGGCGGGGCGCGGGGTGGCTGCTGCTGACGCTGCGCCGGCAGGCGCTGGCTCGCTCGGCTCCACTCAACGTCCACCGTCTTACCGAAATCTAATTTTCGATAATCCCACGACTGAGTCCAGTCTAAGGCGTAGTTTGGGCCGTAGTTTTCGATTGCGTTGTTATTAGAACCCCGACTTATGAGTCGCTTTTGGGCTTTGGTTCATTATTGCTACTGTGCTTTAACTGCCTGGACTATGCTTGCGGAAAATTTGCAGTGAATCAACAATATATTCGTTCTATCTGTTGAAACTTTTTTATATTAGTAATCTATATATATATAAATGCGAAAGGTCACTCATCACGAAATCTTAGAAACTACAAGTGCTAGGAGTTTCAAATTTTGCATGCGGATTCTTTTAAGAACGTAAGTGCTCACTCAGACGGGATTTTATGAAATTCAATCCCTAAGGGGGTGAAATGGGAGGTTGAAGTTTGTATGAACATTTTTCAATTCTAGACTTAGACGAATGAAAATAAGTACATATGTATTATATATGTGTCACGTATGTACATAAGTACGTATATTCATAACATATCAAACAACATCTTTAATACAAATGACTCGTTTATTATAACGATTAAAGAGCTTCCCCTTGTTGACGAATCCTCCTGTGAACAAAACTGTAAGATCAACTTCTATCTCCAATATCCGTATGGCGTGAACGTCTGCGCTCCCACGATACGAACCGCACTTCCTACCCAACTTCCGACTAAAATCCTCGCTAAATTAACATAGACAATTAGAAAATCTTTGTAGGAAGTTAATTAAAGTTTTTTTTTAATTTTTCACCAAATATGAAATGTTATCCAATGTTGGATTAAGTCCCCGACAGGCCAACATTCATAGGTCGTCTCGGAACAAAAATAATATCAGGAGCGATTTGCCTCAAAGGTCAACGTTTTGTCCTAATTATCCATTTCGTTTGCTGCAAAGCACATTCGATCCAGTTAATTAGTTTATCGGTTAATTGGTTTAAAATTACCGCATGACTAATGCAAGGTTCGATAATTAATTCCAAACGCTTTTATTAGTTTTATTCATAGACGGATTTTATATACTTTACTTTTTCCAAAGAGTAATAAAAAAAAAAATTATAGTTTATTATTTTTAAAGGAAAATAAAATCTATAACAACCAGGAAAATATTAGGATTAGCAACGTTTGGAAATATTAATTTTATTTCGTAAAAGGATGAAAGACATTTTTAAGAAAGAAAATTACAAATAAAATAAGTAGTACTATGTTCATTCCGAGGTAATGCAGGTCTTCTGATATAGTACCTATATTGTTTATTACTGGCCAGAAAAAGTCAAATTTAGTTTCTACATGTAACAATTAAAATTAAATTAAAATCTGTTACACCACATTATTTTATATGTCAAACCACACCCAAAGTGAAGGCAATAAATAGTACATTATTATTTTGATAAAAGTTCTACCAACCCTGACAATTCAGTTCTTTGTAATCCAATAAAATTCTGTACCTGCTGAATTTTCATTTTGTACTGGATTGTAATTTAAGACATTTAAGTTTGCGTCTCCAATTTTAGTATTTGTTTTAAAGAAAGAATTTGTGTCATAAGTAGAGAAGCATATTATTATGGTTAATTCCGTATTTGTTTTCTGAATTTACTGAGTACCTACCAACATCTAATTAGTAATTTTAGACTATTATATTCATAATAGTACGTCGTATACAAGTAGATCAAGGCTTCCACCTGTCAGTATCCCAATGGATCAAACTCTAATCCTCTAATCATAACTGGTCGTAAGTCACTCACTTTAACCACAGGACTACCATCGCTCAGCAGTCATCTAGAAGATAATTTACAGACACATACCAACCAGTCTTTGTTGGTGTAGAATGATCGTCGAAAATACAAAAATTCTAGTGTAGGTACAATAAAGCTGTCATCAAATGCGTTCGTTCGCGCCTAACAATGACTATAATTCTTATATGAAATGAAAAATAATGATATAATATATTTTAATAAACGCAGTGGCAACAGTAGTTAAAAATTGTGACCCATTTTCAAATTCCACATACTTCTGCCTTTATTCAGTTAGATATGTATGTAGATATATAAATTATATCACATCGTCAGTTTGATACACTTATAAGTAATATGGGATGCCGTCATCCGACTTATTAACATAAAAATATAAAATGTCACGTATTTCTTGCTTTTAAATATCAATATTTCATGTGGCAGGATTAATATTTCACCTGTCCGCTGAAACGCCCGGTACTTTCTGTTAGTTCCCAAAAATTGTTTTAGCGCTTCCATAGAGGGAATGCTTTATTTATTTTCGCCGTCCACTACTCTTTATTTACTGAGCGGATTATTTCTGAAAAAGCAACCCGGCGGACGTGAAAGGTTTAAAATTTCCATTACCGCCCTGCGCACGGAAATCAGACGAACGAGTGGCGACAAAGAATTTCAATGCAAAGGAATCAATGATCAAAGGATTACCTCTTACAATGTGGTTGTATATAGCAAGTCTGATGCAATTGTCTAATGAAAATGTCTCATAGATTTTTCAAATTTTTAAGGTTCAAAATTGAGACGACACTAATTTTATGAATAGCAGTTGTTTTTTAATGTAATTATTTTTATGCTTTAATTAATTATAATTCCTACTTTTTAAAAAAACATCTTATAATACTACAATATTACTACTACTACTACTAAACTGCTGTTACTAAATACTGAATTCTTAAAATTATAC
>DWGW01001621.1:0-10984 GCA_018247775.1 Udranomia orcinus
ATTGTAATTTTAATTAATTAAATAATTTAGTATAATCTTCGTTTTTTTTAAGTCCTCCGGCTGCAGTAAACGTAATTAGCTCATATTACGTATTTTGCAAATATATTGTTCCGGAAGTTGCTATTATAAACAACGTCGAAACGGATAAAAGCAATGCTATTGCACTGGCAAGATGTATTTGTAATATACTTTTGTATTTGTAATATATGGACTTCCTAGACCCACCTACTGTCACATGTTACAAAATGCGCCTGGTCAGTTAATAATGTATAGCCAGAGCATTATGATAACAACACTGTCCAGATCACTTCACGGGAGTAGGGAATGATTGAATAATGGCAGTGGAGCTTCGCGCCAAACACTGCAAATTGCATTCACTTTGTTTCACACGTTTCGTAACTGACTGTGACTTGTTGTTTGACATCGTTTTATGACTAAATGTGACTTATTTTTTGACATCGTTTTATGACAAAATGTGACTTATTTTTTGACACCGTTTTATGACTAAATGTGACTTATTTTTTGACATCGCTTTTTGGCTGAAAATGCCTCGTTTTTCTAACTGACACTATGACTGAAAAATGAGTTATAGTTTTCAACATGCTTTTATCGCTTCGAAGGTAGAACCTTTGACCTATTTCTGCCTTAAAACAGCAGTATTCTTGCTGCTGTGTTCTGGTTTGAAGAGTGTTTTCAAGGCATATTCGAAGCGTTTCAACTTGTGGTCGACGCAAGAAAGGGTGGCAGTGAGAAATTTGAAAATTGTTGAATTAATTTTAGTGAATTTAGTGTCACAAATCTACCATTGAAGTCTTCGGTACGCTGTCATTTACACCGTGTATATGGCGGTAGTGTCTCCGGAGTAGAACACTAAAACATTCTACCACCTACATACCTCATATTCAACCTGCGTATCAAACGTAGACGGCGTAATGACCGTGGCTCCATATGGAGAATAGCCCATCGCGGACAATTGGGCAGGTTGGCTTGTTCTCTCCCGTTAGCGAGATGCACGCGCGGCCCGATGCTGACGACGATTTAATTAAAGTATTGTGCGCTCGCCATTAACGTGCCGTTTGCTTGTTAAGGCGATGCCTGTCTTTTTTTAATACGTGCAAGTAATACAAATACATACAAATCACCTGATCGTATGTGGTTATGGTATTTACCAGTAGGTAGGCTAAGTAAGCTCGAACCTGTGGCAGATTTTAGGGGGCGGCGTTAGGTCCATTCTCTTTTATCCTATTTTATGATTTATGCATAGTGCTCATTGTTATTATTGTAATTTGTCTAACAAACATAAATATTTTTTGGCTAGGATGTTGTTTTTTCTATACTACTATATTCGATGTACTGCACAGTTCTTAACACAATATACTCGTATGTGCATTAGTCGCCCAGCGCACTCCCGTGTGCTCCTCGCAACACGTCTTATTTATGAATATCGAAGCTCCGTATAAATTAATTCTCCGTCGTAGCGGAGTCTTCGCTTTAACGCAAACTCCCGATAAGGGATTATTCGCCATTATTATGCAGCGCTCTAGCGTTCTAAGGTTTCGGGTACACTGGCTCTCGTCAATTAAGGTATCGCTGGAACTCATCTTCTATCCAATGTGTCTAGGCTAAACCTATACGGCACAATGCCGGGAAATAATGAGACGACCAACCGGTAAACTTTGGTTAAGGCACGACGTAAACGAACGACTCGACGATGTGTTCGTTGCTAAGATAATTCGCGATTAATTTCAAAACAGTAAGCAATGAGCTACACTTATTAATTCACGAGGTAATAAATCGATATGTGATTAGTGATGGCATAAGAGGAAGTTCCTAAGACTGAGGGGAATTGCTGTCTAGTCTCCATCGACCAAAGTATTATCTACGTTTTAAATAATCAAGGCGCTGTTGAATGGATTAAAGTAATGCACATGGCGTTCTCCGTGACAAGAATAGTTTTAAAACAGTTAATACGAGTATATGTTATGGTGAAGCATTTTCATTTATTCATTTTTATTAAGTTTGGTTTATTTTAATACAATATTTGGCTTTCGTGAGTTTTTTTTGAGCCGTTTGTTTGTTTAGTTAATTTGGGACAAGAAAGAAACGCGAGGTAACAAACAAGAATACGTCGTTAAATAATCGTTCATCTGTGACATGCTTTATTTAGTTTAAGTTTACTTAGATGAAATGCTATTCGCCCTAACATTTTAATAGCACTTAGTGGAATTGCTAAATGCTATTATCCGTTCCGGGAAAATCGGAGTAAATTGCCGTCTTTAATGCCGTGTAATAAGCCCTAAACCTTTCATGTTGCCGTAAATTATAATTATTATATTGAGATTTCATAACTTCTTATAGCCGGTTACTATGGATTATGGAGTAAGTAAATTTACTGGAAGTATATTTTGCTTGAGTACTGCTTTGCTTTTATGTAGAGAATATTTCAAGATGCGTTCGGTGATTAGAATATAAGGTTTGAGGTTTGTTGAATGTTCCATCTCATTAATGTAGTTTGATAAAATGGAACATTCAACGAACCGTGGTTGGTTGGTTGATGTAGAGTGTTGTTTAGGAATATTGCATGGTTTTTAGTTTTATTGTCCTACCAGTAAACTAGATTCTTAAGTCTTAAAAGGACTTTTTAGTTTGAATTCCTCTTCTGTTGAGTCTTCATCAGCACTAAAGTAAGCTACAGAGTAGTGTCTTTTCTTATCTTGTTTCACTTCAACTTATTTTTGGTCAGTACTGATTGTTAAATTTTACATACTGTTGAGAACAATGTTAAAGCTTCTAGATGTGTTTACGTTTATTATATTTTCTTTCTATTCTTGTTTGAATTTTCTGATACTCGATGTTTTGTCTATTGAATGTATCCATATGGCAATTGTAGTTGCTTTACGACCGACCATCTGGCTGACGTCAACCTCCCTTAAAACCGTTGTTGTTGGCTCAACATGACTAATATATGATTAGTCATGTTGAGCCATATTGCATTCATATAAACCGATCTTGGATTGCAAATTTTATGGCATTTATATGATCCGTGGATTGCGCGCGCGGAATTTTACGACTAATTAGATAAATAAGTTTATTCATGGCACGGATTTGCTCATGGATTTATGCTAACCAGTTTTAGTCGTTTTATGGGTTTACGAAGTAATTGCAAATAGTCTCTGCTTCCAGCTTTACCCACGTTGATTGCGGGACTTGTTTAATATCCTTAATATTACCAATGTCATGCCCAGCGACAAGCATTCAAAAATAATTTGACTTGAAATAACATTCGTATACTGAAGGACAAAAGATTTGGTCACTCGGCCACTACACACTAATATTCACTTTTAAAATAAAAATAACTGTAGGAATCAATGTATTTATTTATAGGTATAGTGCCATTGGAGTGTAAATTTGAAGATAAAATAAATGTTCAAAAACATGCGTTCTATTATTTTTTTTTAACTACATGTGGTTATTGCATAAACAGTAAAAATAAAACATTGTGAACATCGTGTACTGAGTGTAGTGAGTTTTTTTGTCCGTGAGTATATGAAACGTCGAAACAATAGCATTTGTGTTAATCCAAATAAACTATGTATATGCCCAGAATTTTCGGGCCCCTTTTCTACTACTGGCCCCTACTCTTTTTTTTGCGGACTGCAGTGGGCCCCTAGGCAGTTGCCTACTCTGCCTTAAGGTTAATCCGGCTCTGAATATGTCCGCAGCTAAATAGCCTTTTCTGTTGTGTTATTTGTTTTAGAAACAGTAATAATGTTTCCAATCATTTTTTCAATTTATTTGTAATATATAAAAGTCGTATTAGCGATATGACAAGCATTGTCTGCACGAGAAATTAATAAAAAAACTTATAATCATTTAAAATTTATGGAAATTCAATTCTAATCATGTTCGTGGGAGGAATGATTTCGCGGGTAAATTTATTATCAATATTACCAGGTATACACAGATTTTACAATTTACTTTTTTTGTCTAAGAGTCGTAAAATCAGTTTCAGTCAGTTTCAACTGTGAAAACAAGTAATTTAAACACAAATAAACACTAGATTATGCGGCGTTAAACCTAAAGTAAGACCTACGATGGTCGTGTTGATTCAATTTATACATTTGAATCTTACAAAGTTGTATACAGATGAGGCGCGGTCACCCGCGTGTGTGTACAGTATGATACATTTGATCGTGATCGTGCCTTCAAGCTTTAATGTAGGAATGGGGAACATCTCACGCTACGAATATTTTGATACGTGAGTTTCCGGGATTGAGGATTCTTTACTTGGGATCCCTACAATCCTTTTTATCCCGTGGTCACTCGATTACTCGCATTGGTTAAGTGTAGTGTTGCCAGGCGACCGGAAATTAGATCATTTTTTAAACGTTTATTTTTAATAAAGTTTGTCGTGTTCGAAGACTAATAAATTACTCGGGCTACACTGGTTGGCCTTAAGATCTCCCTAAGTCAACCCTAGTTGAATGTATGTCTGTACGTATCTTGTATTTTGTATGTATTTTTGGGATTGGTATAATCTTCCTTTTCTCCTGTAAAATTCGGTGGGCGTTTGTGGTACAGGCAGACGAACGCGGTACGTGCAAGGATACGCAATCCAGTGACCTACATTTACTTAATCACTTCCGAATCTTCTATTTGGTATGTATTTAAGAGGCCATTATCATCTTTCTTCTGTCCTGTAAAAGTTGAACTTAACGTTACCTGGATGTGCCGGAGGCCCCTTGTACCAAAAACCTCAACTAAAATAAAAATTAAATTCTCAAGGGAGTGAGCTGGGAGTGGTAAATTGATTTTTCACCAACGGCATCAGTTTCCACATAGGTGAAACGTAAACATGCAGTAAGCGGAACGCGAACACAATCTATGGATACGTACGTCACCAACTGTTCGCCGGTCATGTTCTCACGAAACACGCTTGTACCGATGTCCCGCAGACGACACGGATTTTAATCGGTGCCCGACGTCATTGCTGATTTATCTGGCGATTCGAAACGTTCGATTTCGCTATTTCCAAGGAGGCCGACGGTTCGTTATCTGCCAATAATATCTTGCATTGCCTTATCTGCATTCAGGCCGCCTTTATGAGTGCTCGGTTGGTCCGTTCGACGCTGGGTTTTGTTTCGAAATTGCGATGAACCATCTCGGATATTGCTGCGGGATATAATTGTTGTGAACGTACATATGTCTATGAAGTTATGTACTATTTTACGGCATTTCATTTTCAAGTAATGAGAGACTTTGAAATCTTGTGAAGTGAAGACAGGCATGTTAAGATTGACATTTGTGTACAAGTATGTACTGGCAATCTGATTCTATATGTAATTATGATTAACGCCCATAAATTATTGTACGCTACGCTATTTCTGATTCAACTATTTAAAGAGTTAGAAAAACAAAAAAAAAATTACGTCAATTTCTATTATGTACCTGTATATTGCGAATATTAGTCATACATTACTTGGCTTAATAAAAAAAAAACATACGTGTTGAATTGATAACCTCCTCCTTTTTTGAAGTCGGTTAAAAATACTATACCTACCAAATAATACAAAGAACGAATTTATTATTGTGTCATCATGTTAAAGTCGTAGTGTCGTAAATGGTAAATTCTGCTTCGTGACAACCCTTATCCACTCTCACTTTTCCTCGTTCGTATCTGCGGGAATCACTTCTAACATTAATTGCCCGTTAAGTAAACATAGTATTGACATTTAGTTCATTGGGTTCATCTAAGTTCTCACGGGTGTCTCGACCGCTGGGATTGGTCGACACGCCTCTACAAGCCAGAGTCCGGCTGTTAGGTCTTAAAGTGAATCGTAAACTATTACATGATCAGCCTTTTTACACGTTTATGTCCCATGCTAGGCGGGTTTTCTATTGAAATCCAGGAACTTGGTACTCCGCTACGCTGCTGTGATAGCATCAATGAACAAGAGTAAGTTTGTGGTAATTATGTCTCTCTGTTTGGAAGACGTTTTCGAGCCTTAGGATTTCGACAAGGTGTATCATCTGTCGATAGCGACAGTCTGAAGCACAGGATCTATCACATATCAAATAGTAAAGGTTTCCCAATTAATGAGGTGCATATTGCAACTGCCATTGGTTAAGATTGTGAAGTAGTTAAGTGTAGCAGTTGAGAAGATGTACTTTGGCTTACAAAAATACTATTCTGCATTTACATTTCTCGTCCTATCCAATTACGTTCTCTCGTTGAACTCGTCGATTGCCGCTGACCACCGCCAATTCCTTCAATCCGGTTACAATTGTGGTGCGATCAAGACGTTTTAGGCGTTCGTCATTACACGTTGTTAGCCCGCGGGTGTGTTCCTTAATCCATCAAATTACAAGCCGGCCATCATCTTAATATCCCCCGCCCCTCGGCCAGGCTTTCAATAAGCAGTGCCGCGTTGATAGAACGTAATTATAGTACGGCGGATGCGCGCGCATAAACTTGCTCGCAGCGAATTCGCGGTAACACGGTGCATACAGTTTGCATTGTGGGATTGTTTATATTCCATCGATGTTTTTCGAATCGGCATCGTGTTTGTAGGAACTAGGTACTAATAAAATTTACCGCGGGTTTTCATGTCTTTGATTGTTGTATCAGTGTTTTTCCAAATTGTCTAGGGTTTGTGGGTAATAATGAAAATTGATCCTTTTTGAGACTTAATTTACCGCGGAACTTTTTTAACCGCAACTCAAGGGAGGTTACGGTTACGGTTCTGGTATAAAAACAACGTAGGTGCTTTTAAGTACAGATAGTATTCATTTCAAAACATTTCTCACTTATTCATATGTTATTGGTTAATCTTATCAAAATCAATTTTAGTTAATATAGGTAGATCTCAACAGAAAGAAAATTAATGTAGTAGAAATTGTAGTTATATATAAAGAGGAATGACAGATTGCGTGAAAGAGTAACATAGTTCGCGTTTATTATATGAGTAGGATTTAGAAAGATAGGCAACATTTTGTCAAGGTCTAGGGGTCGCCAGAAGTTTTTAACTAATAAAAACTTTGATAAACAGTGATTTATATATCTTGACTGTATATTCGGTTTTATTACTTTTGTTTATTCATTTCGGCGTTGGACAGGGTCCCAATCGAATGTTTATTCATAGGTTCGGTAATCGAACTATATGAATATATACTTTTTTGTTCGCGGTTCGAAGGCGCCACAAAAAAAAAACTCTAAACAATAACTCCAAAACGTAACAATAATAGACCGTTGTGACGGAACCCGACAGAAATATCCATACAGCTGCATTTGTACGACACCCATTTGCATACAAAGTTTCAAATTTCATTGTTAACGTTAATTATGTAAATCGATTCATGATTCTCTTATTGACATTCAAAACCAACCGACCGACGTTCTGGAAGGAAATGTGTCGTAAAGTTGGTTAAATGTACGAGAGCTTGGAAATTAGGTACTATTGATTTGCATGTTGCAAAGCGAGGCAGTTCAAATATCACTTTTAATAGTAATTAGGTAAATGTTATTTGGACTTAAAAAAAACCTCTCTTTCATGTAGTGATCATACATGCGCAAGGATTTTTGCTTTATTTTTTGTTCATCTATTGTTTGTTCTTGTTTTCTGATATAATGTACAATTATTTTTTTTTATGTAAGTATGTGTTTGCATTATTTCGTTGAATTAACGTATTTTCTTTTTTTATCTTTCTTCAAATGATTTTTGCAGTTGTTCAGGTGTCGTAATGAATAATGTGGAGAGAAATAGCAGCTGTAATTATAGCGATCATATTATCAATGGTACGGCGGATTGGTGTAAGATAATTGCCTAGGATAGCAATTTTAAAGCGCGTATGCATAATAACACGGTGTATTCGTACAATTAAGAACTCATTATTTTAAGCTCGACACGCCCGATTGCGAAGATTATCAAATTTATCAAATCATATGTAATAACGATGATTATCTAATCTAACAAGCTTAGTAATCAGCTCGCAAAATTCCGTGCCGCATTTATTTTTTCTTTTCGAATATTTTAGTAGTTACAAGTTTCGCTCGGTTAGAATAAATCAATGTGAATTCATATGAGTTAATTCGATTAGACCTACTTATGCAAAACAGAATACAACGACATTTTTGAGAAAAAGCATTTTGTAATTTTTTTTTGTTATTTTTAATAAAATCTATGTACAATTAAATTGCACAAATAATCTATTCTATGTATACAAATATAATATCGTTAAAAACATCAACATTTTAATAATAGAGGAGGAACATAAGAGGAGACTCGTTGGTTCCTGTTTGCATTAATAGGTCCAATTGTTGTAAATAGGCACATGTCATATAAAGGTTTGCACCTGTATCTGCACCTGTAATAAAATTAGGAAATGTGTAAGTTAATAACCGACTGTTGGGGAAACAATATCTTAATAAGTGTGTTTAGAAATATCCTAATCACATAGGAATTAAAATTTTTAGGAATTAGATTTTTGTATGCGACTAATTAATTAATCTGAAAAATATCTTTATTAATGCAACTTTATGCTGCTGACTTTTCTCTGACATGACATGCTGACATAATAAAAGTAAGATATTATACTTTATACCAATGTTCCGTTAATGTATCGTTTAAAAAAGATATAAATATAAACAACATATTTCCTAGTGATGATTTATTTCGTTTAGGAAATAAGAAAGAAGAAATGAAAGTAGGATGGATGGATTACAACACTCGGTAATTAAAGTACTAATAAATATTATGGTGTGCTAAAATGTGTTTTCTTGTTTTATTTTATTTAGCTGTTTCTCCACCTTCTATTATTCCGTTTAAGTCTTATATACGTTGTGTGTACAGCACATTAAGTGACACATCACCCTTTCCGAACAGTCGGTCGCTCACCGCCCTGAGCCCTCAGCAAATCGTCGGGTAAATGTCCACGAAATTGCCATCGTGAGTCTCGTTCGGTCCATAAAGCGGGGCAAACGCGACGCGTTTATGCCCCCGTAATGTGAGAATACTTGTTCGTATTT
Organism: Udranomia orcinus; assembly: GCA_018247775.1. Lineage (NCBI taxonomy): Eukaryota > Metazoa > Arthropoda > Insecta > Lepidoptera > Hesperiidae > Udranomia > Udranomia orcinus. The sequence continues at coordinate 9,026 of DWGW01001621.1, forward strand.
TATTATGTACTGGCCGACCCGGCGCACTTCGTACCGCCTCAGAATCATTGTCCCCGTCCCCGTACCTGACCTTCTGCGACAAAAGTTAACATTTTCGACTGTCTCCTTTAAACGTGTCATTTTTGCACCAAAACGATTTTCAGATAATTCTGAACTAAGTTTCTAAAGACATCAGTGTTCTTGTATCATTTGTCATCAGACATCGTTGTCTTCAGTTTATTTGTATTTGGTTGGTATGTAGTCGGCTGATGACGCCGGTATGTGTTTGGTTGTCGTGTAGTCGGTTATTGACATGAATCTGATTGGTATGACGATGCACTCAGTTAATGACGCGTTTATGTGTCTGGTTAGTATGTAGTTAGTTAGTGACGCGTTTATATGTACCTGGTTGGTATGTAGTCAGTTAATGACGCCTTTACGTATCTGGTTGGTATGTAGTCGGTTGATGCCGCAATTATTTATTTGTATCTTATATAGTCTTTATTATTTTTTTATGTTATCTGTTTGTTTGTATCATGTAAATCTTGTATGTAGCAGAGTTTTTCAGTTGTATGTCTAGTTAACTTCGTTTTTTCGCCTATGGGTTAGGCTGTGACATAGTCGGAATTTTACTGTCTAATAATGAAGAGTAAGTTTGAATATTTATTTATATTGCATAGTTAATGAACTGTCGAATGGAAACAATGCGGTGTTCGCTTCTATGTTGACCTTAGAGCAAGTGTACTGAGCGTAAAAATAGTAGACATTTATTTTAGGATTGGGTGCCGTCTTGTCCTTGGGTAATGCCTAATGGGAGTCACTTGTGTTCAATTTCAAATAATAATATAAGTGATTTTGGTTGATCAATTGGACATTGGACGTCGTTTTTGCTATTTAAGTACTATGTTATATCACGCTTAACTTATTATTTTATATCTAATTAATTTTATTTGTTAAAAACTGAAGCAAAATAACCGGCGTTTGAATCTCCAGATTCTATTATAAAATTACGTACAAGTAATTTTTGTAAAAATAAATTAATAACAAATATTTGAAAATGTAAATAAATACGGAAGTCGTAACGCCTCGACATATTATAAAGATTAGCTTCTAATTGCAGCATCGCGGGCGTTTTTTCCAATTCCCGGGTACAGTGATTCTTATGGATCAAAGGTTTTACTACGTCTTCTATTTTACTTTTTACTCCTGACAATGTGTGTGCAAAACTCCAAGATTATCGGTTGAGTACCAAATTCGTTGAACATAAAAAAACATTCATTTGCATTTATAATTTAATAATAATAATAGTTGGGATAGGATGTGGATTAGGAATTTCAAATGCCTGTCGTAGTCAATCTGTGGGTCTGTAGTCCATTGAGTACCTAAAGCGAGAAAGTATTTATAATAAACTGTTCTTCGTGTGAGTAATATTATAATAGTTAGGATAAGATATATTAGCTTGAATTCCCAGTGTTCGCCGTACAGGGATTGCACGCTGCTCAATTGCACCAGCAATCGGCCATGTAGTCCTCTACTACTGTTCCAAATAACGGCGTGCGGCACTCAATTGCCCAGATTGCTGCCCCGGGTGCCACCGTGTCGTGACCGCGCCGCCGGCTCCCACTAAATTAATATCCGATTGTTGTGCCCACATTGTCTTATAGTGGCGTGACGCGCTGTCGTTATCGGAACACTTTCTAGTCGTCGTCAGTGTATGTGCGCCTGGTACGTCGAGGTTGTGGGTCGCCACTGATTGATGGTTCCGGGATGTTTCATCCCGGTGTTATCGTGTTTTTCGACAATGTATCGAAGATATACGGTTAGGGTAATTCATGGTTGCGTTGGTCATCCGTCTCATCATCATCATCATCATCACCGTCATCATGGTAGACCGTCTAGTAAGTTATGAAAAAATTGTGTTTTAACTACAGTAGTAGTAGGTAGCATGTCTATTTATTTATTTAAACTTTATGTACCATA
>DWGW01001622.1:0-10983 GCA_018247775.1 Udranomia orcinus
ATATTGGTAATAAATCAATAAAGGAAACACTTACCGGTCGAACACGTGCACTTGGGGGTGAAACTCGGGGAGTACTGTGTTGATAAGAAATTCCGTAAACATAGCACGCGAAGAAAAGAGATGGCGATATTTCAATCGTGTATTCGTCGATACGAGGTTAGGTGGCTAGGGTTAAACTAGTGTTCACTCCTATACTAGGCGCCGCGCGCAGCATCACTGTGTGAAAGGGAACGGTACACTGACATGCGCAACTGCGTAGACCCACTCAACGTATGGCTACTCAGGGTGGAACACGCGAACGCTTGGCACCCTGATTTTACGCCTGAGGGTGGTGACCAGCCACGGTTATTACCTACCACCGGATAGAGTCACTCTAGCACCACCCAGGGGTCACGTGTAAGGTCTCTAGGGTAAAGCCTACGGACGCGAGTGACAGTTGACCCCCAAAAAATTCTTTCTCCTTCTACTTGAAGTATTCGATCAATAGAACTTCTGAGATCCCGCGGAATGTGTTCATTCGTTGTTCGTCGTTCCATATGCGGTCGTGTTAGCTGTTCTGCCAATTGTTTTATAAACCTGAATCGGCTTCTGGTCCTGTGCGCCTGATTACACAAACTGACAATGTAGGCGTTTGAAAGAGATATGTCCAATAATTTATAAAAAATTACCATTGGCCATCTTCGAGTCCGACGAGCTGCAGAATAGTTCGAACATCTTTGATCCAGTAAATCGACGCCAATCTTCGTTTTATTATAGTACATAATGATTTCTGGTTTTTTCGTATTTTCATCCACGCTTGCTGTATGGTGCATACTTGAAATAACAAATCAAATCATATATTCAACCAAATGAGTTTACATAAGTAATGATACAATCATAAATATCATTTAATTATAGTTATTTCACATCATTGTTCTTCAGTTGCCTAAACTAGGCGTAAGCCTGTACTATAGGCAACTGAACCCAGAAGGTATACTCTGAAGTACTTAAGGGCATTGTAAATAGCCTAGGGTTTCTAAATCGTAAGAGCAATATCTGGATTCAGTTGGACTAGTTCGTTTACTGTAATAGGCTACAACCTTATTGGTGTTACTTACTTTTTGCATTAATATTGCTTCGAAACCTATTGATCTAGCATCGGTATGATTCTGTGGGGAGTTCAGGGTTAAAAATGGTAAGTAATGGTTTCGAAATGAGATGATTTATTACATATTTACGAGCTATATCTTGTTTGGGGCCCCACTCCCATTTTTGATTTGCCTTGGTTAGGTTAGTAATACAGGCTGTAATCGGGTATAAATCTTCGGAAATAACTGGATAGACCCATTAATTGCCGAATTTGTTTGACATTACCAGGGACAGGGGAATATGCTTAAGCACAGACTTTTGTCTCACTTGGTCTAACACCGTCTCCTGATATATGTCGTCCTAAATATTCAATACTGTCTACAAAAAAATTACATTTCTTAACGTTAATTGTAAAACCACAAGAATTTAATGCAGAAACCGTTTGCTCCAAGTAGTCTGAACGTTGTTCTATAGTATTAAATGGGATTAACAGGTTCGCTGCCACTTAAAAAATTTAAGACCAACTGGGAGGCCAAGCCATATTTTAAGCGAGTAAGGACTCAACCGCACCGGTGCGTGCTAGGCACTGGGAATGAAATTTTCATCCCCAGTGCCAGAGACCGCACGGGTGCGGGTTATGAGTTAACTCCGTTTTTATGATTTATAAAGAATAAATACACTAATATTTATTTAAATATGGTTTATTATAGTGACTTCTTATATGGCCTAATGAAAAAAACTACAAAATCAACATTATTATAGAGAAAACATAAAACATATCAACAATTTCTTATTTAACCTTACTTATAAATATCATATCACTTTGGTATCAACGTAAATAACATCAAATAAAATAAAAATAATTAAAAATTGCGCACAAAATTATCAATCAACATGAATATAACATAATCAACAATCAAAAACAAATCAAAAATCTACGAAACTGAATGAAGACTAATTAAGTTCTGAGTGGTAATTTTCAAAACATTCCACACAAAGTCCAGGTTTGTCAGGACAGGTGTCACAATACCAAGGAGAGTCAGTGCGCTTTTTATTCTTGGTGCACTGGCGGCACATCTTTCGTTTGAGACGTCCATTAGAAGTAGTTTCAGTGGCCTTCTTTATTTTATGAGCACTGTGGATATTTGAAGGTCTATTTGCTGGCACACGATCTGGCAGCAGAGCGTTTATGATATTCAAGCGGTAATCATAGAGAGACATTTTAGGTTGTCCTGAATATTTATTGTAAATCTTCATTGAATTCAATAAAAGTAATTGGAATGTGTGGATGGCTACTTTTAAATACCAACGTAAAGTTTTTCTTTCGCATGGGTAGTATGCTAGAAGTTGGTCTTGCCGGTCTACCCCTGACATAAAATCGTTATATTTTGAAATAACTTCTGGTTTCAGAGAAACATGGCCACGTTTATTTTGAACTTGCACCATTCTATTTGCATACTGGGTAGTAATATACGGCACAACACGTTTATCTTTCCACACACCAACATGCACTCCATCACGAAACATTGAGTAATTTTCTCCTTTCTTAATTTTTTTTTTCATAATTTCGTGGGGATTGTCTTTCAAATCTTTACGGAGAGTGCCTGTGCAATAAGTCTTGTGCTCAAGCAACTTCTTCGCCAAACCGAAACTGTTATAATAGTTGTCCATATACAATTCATGACCACTGTTTAATTTTTCCCGAAGCAGCTCCATGACAACTTTTTCGGCGTGTCCCTTTCCAGTCACGTCTGTATCTTTTGCACCTGCATAAACTCGAAACTTCAATACCAACCCATCTGGTTCAGTGAGCATGTACAACTTGAGGCCGTATTTGTGGCGCTTATTTTTGATAAATTGCCGAAAACTCAGTCGCCCTCTCCATAGCACCATACTTTCATCCAGAGATAATTGTGCTGCAGGATAATAGCAATCAATCATCTTGTTGTTAAAGTAATCAATAACATTTCTAACTTTAAACAGTGGGTCTTCACTTTCTTTCTCTGAGGTAAAATGTAAACATCTCATTATGAGGAGAAATCTGTTCCTGCTCATTTGTTGTCCAAAAATTGGAATGGAAAATAGCCTGTCAGTTTTCCAATAATCTTGTAAACGACTAAGGGAGATAGTTCCCATGTGGAATAGCAAACCAATAAAAATTCTCAGCTCGCAGACTGTGACCGGCTTCCATCCAGTAATCCTGGCAAAATCTCTACTTCTTCTGCCTGGAACTTCTTCATTATGTTTATTTATCAATCTCTGTGCCTGTGCATTGGTCTCAGTACAAATCATTGTCAAAAAATCTACAGTGAAAAAAAAATTAAAATAGTCAATAGGATTTGCTCCTTCAACTTGACCATAAAATTCGTTTGATTTCGTAAAACGAATGTCCTTCATCTCACCAGTTGTAGTCCATTCAGAGGTTGAGCCTGATGCAGAGGGTTGGTTTATCTGAGCTTGACTGTCTAATACAATCTGTGAGAACGGCTGCGGGTCTTGATCCTGAACTGTAGGTGACACTGATGGACGTGTCGGAGGACGACATTCAATATTTAGGATATGTTCCTCACCTTCACTCTCTGATGCTGACTCCTCGTCATCAGGCTGGTAGTCATCTTCAGAATTATCAGAATACAGTGCCGCTTCTATATCACTGTCATCCAAAATAGAAAACAATTGTTTTCGCTGCCTTTTAGGTTTAGGAGAGCCTTCTCTGTAATCCATTTTTATTGTTCGTTATTTGCGCATAAAAACTGAACGGTCAAAGTTACGAAAAAACCAAAAACACGTAAAGAAAATTTAAAATTTCAACCACAGTGCCGATCCAAATACAGCGTTCTTGGACCGATGCCGGCGCCAAACTAACTCTAAGAATTTACTATGACGCCAGACCGCACCGGTGCGTGGGCGGCCCCGCGTATGCACACCTCACCCCGCACCCGTGCGGGGGTGGCAGCGAACCTGTTAATCAGTTTCATAATGTAAAATTAATTATTGTCAAGACTTAAATTATTATGATATTCTTCAAAGCATGATGGGCACAATGGGGGTTTATCTGGGCATCCTTTGCAGCGATAGCTCGTTTCCTTTCGAATATTTTTTTTTGTGCAAACTTTGCACTTCAGGAAAGCAAACTTTTTGGCTGTACCGGGTCGTGATAATATTTGTTCGGGCCAGTGACCAGTCATGATATTTTCAGTTGCAGAACTCTTGACCGACTGACTAGCAGATGAGTTACTTGATCGGAATCGTCTGTTATCATAAATGCTGCCTTGATTGACCATGTCTGTCGCCTTGATATTTCGATCATTTATCCCTATCATCATTTTGATCAATTCTTCGCGGTAATTTATATAATGATACGTAGAGGCATTGTTTTTCTTATATTTTTTGAATAGGAAATAGGCATTCCACACCGCAATATCCAGAAAATGAAAAAATACCTTTTTGTACCATCTAATAGTTTTTCGGGGACATGAATAATAAGAAATCATTTGATCGGCCCTATCAATGCCCGACATGTACTTGTTATAAAGCTCCACTTCTGCAGGTTTCAGTCTTGTCTTGCCAAATCTATTTCTCACTTCAACAATCGAAGGATGTTGGCCAGTGGTAATCATCATTACTGGCCGTTTATCCTTCCACTTTGAGACATAAACCTTAGATTTGCGTGCCCATACATGCTCACCTCTGTTCAGTTTTTTCTTTATAATATAAGCTGGATTTCCTTTACGATTTGAACGTAAGGTTCCGGTGCAGTGGGTTTTCAAATCGATCAATTTCTGTGATAAATTCACGGAATTATAAAAATTGTCCATAAAAAGATGATGACCACGTAGCAAGTATGGGCGCATTAATCTCATTACTAGTTTTTCCGTCTTAGACTCGGTTTCATTGATGCTTTGTTCTGTTGTTTCCTTTCCCGAGTACATCTTTATATTTAGCACATAGCCATCATGTGTGGTGAGTTCATAAAATTTGATGCCATAGCGGGCTTTTTTAGACTTAATGTATTGGCGAAAGTGTAAACGACCCCTAAACAGAAGAAGTGACTCGTCCAATGAGAGTTCTTTGGTAGCATTGTATATTTTACGAAAGTTTAGGGTCATCATATCAATGAATTTCACGATCTTGTTTTCTCCTTTTGCTTCCAATTCAGATACATAAATACAGCGTAGAATTTGTTCATATCTTCGTCCTGACAATATGTAGCTAAATATGGGGTGGTAATATAGGGGATTAGATAATGAAAAAATATTTCTTTGTTTGGGACATTTTATATGACCTTAGAGAAGGCTAAGTCCAAGAAATTTCATCATCTCTTCAGAAGTGACCTCTCGATATACCATTTTGCGGCTATGCCTGGTGTGAGGCCTACTACTATTGCATAGAGCATTCCCATAGTTGTTGGTACAGCTTACCAGATATTCTATGTAATTTTGTGGGAATACAAGGTGAAAAAACTCAAGAACTCCGTTCATGTCATCAACATTTACAGTAATACCACATTGAGAGCTATCAAAATTGAAATCTGGTAAATCAGCAATTGTGGAAGACCATGACTCTTCTGGAAGAGGTATGTCGTCTCTGGGAGTGCTAATGGTAGGGTTTGGCTGATCAGAGTTGACTTGATACGGATTAGGAGACTCTTCGTCATTTATAAGCGTACCAGATGATAACGGGGCGGGTTCCAGACTTATAGGGATATCAAAAGTTTGCGTGGCCTCATTATGACTTTCTTCGGAGTCATCTGCATCACTAGATGAAGAAGATGTAGACTCACCGGAAGATACTGCAGCTGTTCTACCTCGATTGAATCTTATTCGAGATGTTTGTGCTTCATCCTCGGAATTAGAAGATTCCACATTAGATGGTTGGTAATCTAAGTCTGATCCGAATTCTCCATCATCCTCAAAGGGGTCTTGACTCGATTCAGGAGTAGAAGCTTCGTCAAATAGATCCTGAAGCCGCTTTTGTTCTTTATCATACGGATCATGAGACTGCATCTGCAAAAATATTTGTTTCGGAATTAATATAATAAAAACGTGTTCAAAACATATATTAGCAACATAAATAAGTTATTTGGATATGCAACTACACTTGCATTAGTATTTTGAACTCATAAAATAATAGAATTACATTGAAAACAAACAATACTTACATTAGAAAAAATAATTGCGCGCGAAATCACGTAACGACTTGTCGGCGCACCACAGCGGCGCAGTACTGGTCAGTTCGTTTGAAAATACGACGCCTACGGGCGTAGTGTGCGTATGGAAGGGACTATAAAATATGGATGTGTGTGTGAAGGTACTTAGTTTTGAATTAATTTTTGAACATTGTGTGGTGTCAGTACAAACTCGAAATTTTGTCTTTGGTGACAGTACAACATGCCCTTTCTTATGATTGCCTAGAAAAATATACGTCATGAGGCGTACTGATTTTATGCAAGTAAAATCTTGAACGTCGGTGAGCGTACTGTCGTATCACTTATAGCTAGTTTGACGCCTACGGGCGGTACTGTCCGTCAACGTGTTAATTATGTTTCTGCAACAAGTTTTCAGCAGTTTCGTGACTGGTAAAGAAATTGTCCATAGTAATATTTCTTGACGAGTCGGAAACGCAGTTTATCATACGATTGACTAAGTCAAATGGCTTATTGCTCAACGCAAACGGACTGTCGTCCGGTTGTTTACCGCAGTAAATTTCTAAGTTTACGGTGTAAAATGTTTTAGCATCGACTAAGGCGTATATTTTAATTCCATACTTCGCGGGTTTCGATGGGATATAGTGCCGAAATCCGCACCTCCCTCGAAAGGCAACCAATTCTTCATCAAGTGTTAGGTATTCGGATGGTGTATATGCATATTGGCTAAGGTGGACAAAGGTATTAAAAGATCTTCAGGTAGTAGTAGGTCTTGATGTTTCGTTGGTCCTAGTCTTCACCATTCATTAACGTTAAGTCGAGAATGTATGTATGATTTAGTAAGTATAAGAATCGATTTTTAGACATCGTGTATCGATTCCAGTACCATCTGAAGCCCAGAAGTCATTGAGGTTTTGTCTCTCAGAACGATACAATCCTGCTAAAAATAAAAGCCCAAAAACTGCCTTCATCTCATATGCATTTGTCTCCTTATTAGAACATTTAGCTGTTCACCGTCTGGCGGCTGTGGTCTAGCAATCACTCCTAGCAATCTCCTAGTTCGTTATTTAATCACCTCATTAAGCTCGGTAATCCATTAAGAGGTTCATCATTAGGCTCATTATCTAATGGTCGCTCGGGGGATTTTTTGGTGCATGTGATGACGTATCATAATAACAAAACAAATTTCTTATGTAATGTTTATTAATTTCAAAACAACATTTGAAACAATTTCAGTACTACAATATCGTTTAATAATTTGTCCTCACAAAACAGACTTAAGAAATCCTTGAGTGTATTACCATAATATCTGTAGTACAAAAAGGAAATACTATATTCTCCGCAAACTGAAGACCAGTCATGCTGTATTCTATATGTATTAAAATCCCTATGTCTTGCATTTCTCCTAAAAAAGGCTTTATAGTATCCAGTTGGTGGTCGCCCATACGAATTAAAATACTCGCCGACTCTATTTCTATCTATGTGCATGCCTACCCAGTGTGAGCCTGGTTCAATGTCAGGATCCAAGTTACTTATCAAATACGTTGGAGTCTTAACATATAACGGTAATCTATTCGCAGCATAGACGTTATTTTTTAAGCTTGAATGAATTTTACATAAATGCTCCTGAATCTCAATTGTGTTCATCGTGCCTGCATACTTATTTGTACCTCTTACGAATACAAAAGTTTATTAACAAACGGTGAAGTAAATCATTCAATCACCATTTTAAAGGGAAAGATTCAATGAAAGACTGTAGGTAGATGTTACTTTTATTAGTGGTTTACTTAAATCTTAGTATACGATTCTATCTTAGTCCACTGCCACATTACGGTTCTTATCAAACTCTTAATATTCGATACAATTAATGGGTTCGGTTAATAAAAATGGACATATACGAATTGAAAAAACTAGCAAACGTTCCCCAGTCGCAGCATTGGAAACATGCTAACACGAGGGTAAAATATTACACCAATGAATATAGTGCTCATTACAAGGACATGAATAATATCATATACCAAATATGCACAGAAATATCCAAAGCTGAGAATTGCAAAAAGTATTTTTTTACCAATAATAATTAATTAATGACCGATTATTCACCTCGATAGTATTTTAAAATAAAATCGATTGTAATTAAAATAAAATCGTGCAATCGATTGGGCGTACCCGAAAACCCCCAATTTGCAACCAAACTTTTTTTTTTAGCCGGTGACCACCTGCCGATCGACAATCGACCGCCCGACGATCGGGGAGGGAGTCAGAGCCGGGGGAGACGGCTGAGCCAGAACCGGGGAATCCCTACTACTCTCCGGAGTCGATTTTGTCCGGAGTCGAGAGATTCGAAGTTAATAGTTGGAATAATAAAAGTTTGAAGGTGAAGGAACCACCTTCAAACTCTTATTAGGAGTTTTATCCCAAGGCCAAACCCGTTTAATAATACTGCAGGGTCCTGAGCGGCATAAGAGACAAATCATGTAAATAGTAAAAAAAATTGAAAATAGAATGACGATGTTTATCATCCGACAACTTGTCTTACGCGTATTTTTTGTAATCCTGGAACCGGTTCCAGACCGGTCGGATGTCTTGAGGAAAGAACTCAAAACTATTCGAAACTTTTGCTCTACCTATAAGAAAATATACAAGAAAGGTGAATTGTTATTGCAAAAACGGCTCTTATCAAACTTCCATCATAAATCAATGATGATGAACATACTTCGTTCCTTCTTTATAATCAGTCCTTTTGTTAATGCAAATTAAAATTTGGTTAATCTATCTTTCTGGAGATGCAAGTCAATAATTAACAAATTATTGACAAATAATGATTCCATATTCTTTCGAAATTATGAACTAAGATCATCCACACGTAGTTCAAATTTAAAAACCGTGAAAACCTAGTAACCGATAGACTAATATTCTTGAAGTATACTTGTGAATAAGTGATATAGACTTATCGAAAGTTTATATTATACTATTAGGTACTGCTTACAAACAAACGTGTTTGATATTGTATTGTATCCCGAAAATGTTCCAATTATAATGTTTTACACCTACTCCAAAATATATAATTTTGTACGAAGTTGGAGGCGGATATACGATATTAAAATAACTCAAATATCTGGTCTAATAATATGTAATTCGATATATTACAACGTTTAGTCGATCTAATCACTTTGACTATGAGAATGTTGTATATACCTAGATGTCTAGTTTAATATTGTTACTGAGCTATTAGTGCGAATTTTAAATGTTTGTTGCTATGTCGTATGTCGTATAGTAGCGACATCGCAAAGTGAAAACAAAAAGAGTACGATGACGATCTGAGGTCAGGACGACGCCTACCTGTGCGCCCTTTGATTATAAAAGCCGCGGAGATCTATCTTAGCCTTATTCCCACTCGGATTACCAACGCATCAATATACGAGACTGCAGCGCCTGAGCGCACTGATCAACAAACATGAATAAAATTCTGGTAAGTCTGTCTATTTAATCATTGTTTTTGTGTTCTTTATTACATTTTTTTTAATATCATTGATGACGTAAAAGAGAAACGACGTTAGTATAGACAATGTAACAGAAAATGGAAGTACAAACTCAGGACGAGATTAGTTAGATAAATTATTAATTGAATAAGTGCAAACGATAATACAAATTTATAAAAGTGTCCTAGTTAATCTACTAAGTGCAAAATTAATCAGTTTTTTTCGTATCGAGAAAATATATAAAATTAAAGCCCGATAAATAATGATCATGATGTAAAAATATTTGCTATTTATCTGTTATTTGTTTTTAATTTGATTATCTATAATATTTTTGTACATCTTACGCTAAAGGTATCAAAATAAAAAAAAATGCATAATGATATTCTACGCGGCCAAACTAAGCCATATGTTACTGTTATTGGTTGTATTGAATCTATTCTTTATTAATATGTGAAAATCTTCTCAACCACAAGTGCACATTTATTTATTCGCTATTACAGTAGAAACTCGATTATCCGGCCCTCAGTTATACGGATTCGCGATTGTTCGGACTACTGACCAATTACATATATTGAATAATATAAATAATAAATAACTATTTTATCAATTTCATGATTGCCAAATGCAAATTACCGCAAATTATTATTATTAAACAAATTATGCATGTATATGTACATACATTGGTAGCTGAATATTTTATTTAATGATTAAGACAGCAGCACATACTGAAACTGTAACTGGTAATAATTTCTTATTAACGTTGATTTTCGGTGATATTCGTTGTTTTTAATAGACATAACATTATGTATGTACACAAAATCCGTTTTCTTTATACATTCGATTATTCGGATATTCGATTATCCGAATACCTTACAACTATTAGTCCGGTTAAGTTTCTACTGTGTATCCTACAATAATTACGTAAATATTATATTATGTACCTATTATAGGTTCATATACTTTGCTATTCTAGCTATGTACGTAAAACACGTTGGATCATAACAATAACTTATAATAAATTGCTTTTTAAAATTCTGTACTGTGCCCAGGGGTGGGACAAAAAGGGGTTGTGGCACGGTCGCTTTCGTGTTCTCGCAAAATGTATATTATGATAGAATGTTTCGTTGTTCGACTCCGGAGGCACCACGGCCACACTTATTATGAGACGTACTGCAATATAGTGCCCGTGGCTCCGTCCGACAATGGTGGCAAGGACACCGTCAGGTTTTAGTGGGTTCGAGTCCCACATAACCCTGCTGCCGGCTCCGTGGCAGTAGGGTATCCGTG
>DWGW01001623.1:0-10983 GCA_018247775.1 Udranomia orcinus
ATTAATCTGGTTCGTTTAAATTGCACATAGTCAAAAAAGACTTCATTTCAGCAGATATAAAATAATATACTATAATTTAACTTTTATTTTTTATTAATTGTGACTACATATGTATGTGAGTGATTAAAATACATGCGATCCAGAATAAATCTGTTTTTGAACAAAATATTGTAAATTGAAAGAAAACTAAAGTTAAACAAACTATAAGTAACAGTACTAAATTGTTCAGAATAAAAATAACATCACAATATAAAAACCAATTTCCTGTTTAAATCTAGTTTTATTTTCGCCGCATACTCCTCTTAGGATCGTACGTTTTTCAAATTCTTATGCCAGCCAAGGCATAGTTATGTAATATAATAAGTGGAAAACAATGTACATTTATCGTTCATATTGTAAATGTCTCGGCGGAGTGAATCTTAACAAAGCAATCCAAACAGAACTCTGTTGCACGACGTGCTAAATTCATCGCCAAAACAATTTAAGTTTAAGTAACGTTTATCAAGTTGAACTTGTTAAACTATTAAATTGTTCTTGTTGAGTTGGACGAGAAGACGGTCTCTTAAGCCGCCATTTAACCACACTACGCTACGAGATAATTTATGCAGAATGTATGTATGTGCCCTTAGTGTGTCTCTCTCAGAGTTTTGACATTTTGAATCGAATTGCTTTTATGTATAATAAATTACGATACAGGTTTTTCATTTATTTAGTTTTGAATTCGTTGTTTTGTTGCAAATATTTTTTTTGGGTACGGGTGTTTTACAATATAAAGAGTAAATACAGATATATTCTCCATTGTGCTTTTTCAATGCTTGATATTGAGGATGATATTAGTTACCGAGTCATTTCCTCAACCATTCTCTCAATGTTTAAACCATTTATGAGGCAATCTTTGATTCTTTTTTTCTTCAAATTAGTTTTACCCACAGAGTGGTCCATTATCGACGCCATGACACTATGGTCTAACCAATATTATATAATAAAATATTTTACTATAAACGCATCTCTTATAAGTTCTTATAAGGTTTTCACGTTTCCATTAAAACCATCTGTAGCTTACAATGGCATCAATTGGATTAAGTTTTATAGTCATAATGACGCTATTAAACGGGTCCATTAAAGAAAATTTGAGACTTGGACCTAATATCTAATCTTTGGACCGGATCCAAGGTTGCGGCCAATTAGTGTTGAACTGCAATTTCGCTTAAGTACCTCTCCAGAGCTTAATAAACACTAAATTATCTGTAAAGTATCTGTAATTATTACAAATTACCTGTGCCCAAGAGCCGATAAATTAAGTTAATATCGGGCATAAGTAACAGATACCCGGAATAATTAGTTACCTCGGCTAAACCGTTGCGATGAGACACACCATTTACCAGGTCTGACAGTAAGTACCTGTGTATGCGGTGTCCTGAATAGCCAATATTTCAATATCTTAACAAAGGATGAATAACAATAAATTTGTGATATATACCAATGCTAGAGTAAGAACAAATATAGCGAAATATGTATTATATTCAAACTATGAAAGGAAGGGCGACTGCCCTTAGGGGTACATGTTTATGAATCCTTTGACCAGATCCATTAATATAATAACAAATGCTAGTTAAGCTATATAACACAACTTTGTCATTCATTAATATTGTAAGTATTCCCGGGGTTAATTTCGACATCATAGTGTAATTTTTCTAACACTAAAAAAATGAATGAAATCTCTAGATCTACATAAAAATACCGCCATACGAACTTAATCACAAAATCTCGCATACTTTCAACGTGACGTAATAAATCTTGCACATATAATATGTATTTCCCGTTCATTCATGCCAAGGGAATATTAATCTTTCAGTTTTGTCTTTAACACGGGAACAAGTCAGTCAACGACAGACACACCGGAAAACGTTCGCTTCCTAATTAATTCGCAAGCTGCTAAATATTGCTATAGTCAAATACCTTTGGCGCTCGGTGAAATACCTATATAAATGTATAAAATTCATTCAGTAATTACAAATTCCTTTTCTGTTTATACTGAGGGGTGAGGTCTATTTAAGCTTTTGCAAATATTTCCTTTTAACAGTATTACCCCGACCTTCAATTATTGCGTAACTAACGGTTACAATGATTTTAGGCAGAAATTAAATATACATATTTTTTGTAAGTCTGCTCTTTAAGACGATAACGTTTCTAAATACTCGTTTTAATGTAAAATTGTATTAATAATATAATAATTCATATTATCATCCGTTACTGTACAGAAGAAACAATTCTAGGAAAATGTTTACAGCGCGTGTTAAGTATATCTAAAACATATTTCAATTCACATTGGCACAGAACTCGTACATTGCGCAATACTACTGTAAATGAGAATTAATTACACCTCTAATCGCTCGGAGACCCTCTCGATATGTTATTTGTCACTCAAATGACGATTAGATATTGAATATTGGGTTCATTGATCCAGTAATGCGGCCTCCGAACCACCAATTACTGAGGCGATCATCCAGTTATTGATGACTATCTCTACAACCGATGTCGTTTCCTAATCCTTGGAACGTCGAGACAGATATGCCAATATCTAGAACACCTACAATCTAGGCAACCTATCTTGTAAGACATCTGTTATTGTAGATACCTAACTTTTTGAATCAAAATAGTGCATAGATGTTAAAAATATTCTAATTCTAATTCTATTCGTTACTAACTTTCGTATAATCTTTAAATATCTCTATTTGTATGTGTGTTGTTACGCTAACTGTTCTTGTAAATACCTAACTTTTTTTATATCAAAATAGTCCATAAATACTTCTATTCGTCTACAATATTACATTCAAACTTGAGTAGCTTTATTTGTATGTGTGTTACGCGTGAATTGGATATTATATATTTTTTTAAATAGACTATGATTGAATTTTAAATACGAACTGATTGATTCATTGAGTCATTATTACTTACATTATAAATGAATAATGAATCAATCAAACAATATAGGCCTATAAAATCAAAATTTCACTCGAAAAACATCACTCATATTCTATTCGCATTCAGTTGAAAACAGTTAATAAAACAGAACCGTCTGCGACGAACCAACTTTTATTCAACGTTAAACGTTGCTCTCTCGAGACGCAGGAATAACTCCATCATCTTTTACGCAAACTAACTTTAGGCAACATGCGATATGTACATATAGTTGGTAATTTAGGTAAGAAACGTAACAGGAGAAACGTTCGCCAATTTCGTTCACGTATTAAACTTTCAATTGCATTGTTAAAGCATATGGCGCACGCGATATTCCTTACGTTTTATTCATACGCTGTGCATTCGAAGCTACATTCTGATGCTATAAAATTTTGAAGTTGCTGTAATATAAAAGCAAGTTTCCGATACATTTAACATTTGAACTGCGTGCGATATTTGCTGTGCAGGTGTATTACATATTGATGTGTTCGTTGATTCGTTGTAACGCAAGAAATACACCTTGTTTTGTGCAGTTTTCAATACTAAAGTGACTAAGCATTAGGTGTGAGAAACAGATGCACGCGTACTAAGAAAACTTTAAAATCTACGACATTTAATGCGTAGTAGATAGGTATTAGCTAGCTCGTTGGTTGACCAATCTGTCGGATGTTTTCAAACCCGGCAAGTTTTTAGAACTGCTGTGGAAGCATCAACCGATAGCGGTGGCTGTGTTTTCCAGCACAGAAGCGAGCACAAAGTTTTGCCACAGCGCAGCGGTTATCCAAGCACATTCCGCATCTGTGACAATTGTAACCTATTTTTTTTCTGATTATGAGTTACCTCGACCATGTAACGTTTCTATCTGTGAACGAGTAATCTTTATATTTATAAATTAAACATTTTCGTTTATAGTTACTGACAAATATTATAAAGTTAGGAACTTTTATTAGTTGCTCATTAGTGTGTTCAAATATAAATTTATATTCTTAAAAGGAAAAGTAAGCAGAATGGAACTAAATTAGTTTTACGCTCCCGTGAGGCCCACCTGTCTACCTCGTCTTTTTCCAGGTTTAGTATTGCTTTTTATTTCATAATTTACTTTATAATTTCTTTTAAAATTCCATAATATCTTTAAAAAATATATTCATGTACATAATTATAGTGGCTATCTCATTTCCGAATTTCTCATTTATTTTATAATTAAGTCGTTGGTTGTATGTTTATAATAAATCTTTAAAAATGTATCAATATTCAGTTGTAGTAACAGTCTATATGTAATGATATTTTAAATAATAATCGATTGCCTAATTTTCTTCTTCTTCTTTTCTTTGTTAGATTGACGATCATTTTTTGTTAAGATTTGATTGAACTTAATAACTTCGTCGTTAAAATTAGTTAATTCAATCATAATAATACACCCATATTGTTTTCTATGGCAAGATTTTATATGAAGTGCTAGTAATTAAATGTAATTCTGAAGTGCAAAAGGGCATTCGCAACTATGCGACGTTCAAAGCCCATATTCCAGTCTTTTGTTCGTGTCACTTCAGAAACCTTATAGTTTTATTCCCAAAGCCTGAGAAGTCCTTGCAACGTTCTTGTAGAGAACAATAGATTTAATGCGTTTTGTAATTAACTAGCTTCTCAAAAGACAGCTTTTAAAGCTCAGTGGGATTTATGCAGAAAGTGTATATATCTAATTAATAATGCCGCGCGAAGCTTACGGGAACACTGACTTCATAATAAAATGTTGTGATACTTGTCAGTTTCAAATATAATTAGTTCATGACAAATGATACTTAAACTCAAAGTTAGTACCAAAATACTCGGGACAAATAGACTTTAGACATTCATAAGAGTGGTACATGCACTTTTTATGTTTATAACAATCTGAAATTCAATTTTATTTGTATTAATTATAATTAGAAAACTTCGAACTTTACTCATAAATCATATTTCTAGGGACTATTCTTTAAAATTAACAACAACAATAAGAATTATTAAATCATTGAAGTCACAAGAAGACACTTTAAATACACAATTGGTCTGTCTCTTTGTCCCATAAATTTAGATACATCTTTTCAAGTTATAGCATCCTGTATGACGTCATCGATTCGTCGGACAATAGTTAAGTAAATAAGATAAACGTGAATGAAGTCGTTGTCAGCCATGAATTCTACGAGGATTCTGACGAGAGGGAAACTATTGAAATAACTTATAATCAAAAAGTCCCATACACTAATATGATTGTACCGAACCCATTTCCTGTGTGTAACTTTCGGAGTAGATTAGGACGTAGATCATTATATAAAGTGACAGTCCTGCACGGAACAAATTTAGAAGTTATGCTGGAATTGTATTAACAACTTGCTGACCCGGCGCACTTCGTATCGCCTTAATCATTTTCCCCATCCCTGTCTCTCCATTTAAATTGTTTTTAAATCTACGAATCGACTTTTTTTAAATTTATAAATCGATTTATTGGGAAACAAATGTTATGAATGTTAGGTAAAGCTTACCACAATATATTAGTAAAAACAGCATTCAAATCGGATGAGCCGTTTCAGAGAATAGTGTGCAAAAACGCACAACCAGATAACAATTTTAGAAAGATTTTTTTAAGTTCTATTTTTTAATAATGACCCCTAAGATGGTTTTTTTATAGATATACTTTTATTATTAAAAAAGAACGTGTATGTGTGGAGGCATATTATCATAAATACAACGCCAAAGTAACACCTTTTTAAAATAAGAAACGAAACCATATGTGGGAATGTGGGAAGCTGTGTTATGAGATCACATATCCAACCTCAGATAAGGTTCAAATTCTATCAACTACTTCTACCAAATTATCTCATACATACGTTGCCTAAAATTAAAAGCCGGTTTGCGTGTAAAATGTATGTAAGTGCTAACTGTATTTACTTTTCCTATCACAGGCTGATTAAAATAACGAAAGAAGTTCGTTTTCGGTGGAACCACATAAGTTCTACCGCCATTATATACCTTAAACGAGTTTTATTTTATCGAAACCATTTTCTTCGTCTAACTTTAGCAATAGCTTTGCGTGTAAAGGATGATAAGAGGCGTCAAACTGACTAACACGGAATAAATTACGGAGTCCTGCGTGTAAGATACGCATGATAGATTACCTTCTTTGCGTCTCCGTGCACGCCGCTATCGCTTGAAATTGATGAATTTATCGTTGGATTATATTATTATCCAGTTATACTTTCATACGCGACTTCTTAATACTGGAAATAACTTACCACAAAGTATAAAGCCTTGCTTATGTTGTAACTAATCGATATATATTGGAAGACCCAGAACGTCGTTAGAATGGATGTCTGCTATTATACAATTAAATCAGCTTCATGTGTAAAACATATTAGTACTCACTTTAAAATTTACATTACTTACCTAAAATTTTTCTTGGTTATCAGTTTTTATTAGTCATCTTATTTAAGCAGTTGTGAACATTTTAATAAGAATAAATTAGCTTTCTATATTTTATTTTCTTAACTTAATATATCTTCTTATCTTATATTATTTTTATGATCGGAATATACTCCGAAAGACTCGTTCAACACTGCATAGTAGAAAGTAATTCTATAGGCCCATAGTACCATAGTATTCTATTTGTACCAATGCGATGTCTAACTTAGTTATAAGTCAACTACACATTGTTTAACTAATGGCTTTCGATATAAATTTGATATGAATCTTATAGTCCATTTGTCCTAACGTACAATTACTCGTACGTACAATACAAGCGTCTCAACTGCAGGCTTAAATGCATTTGCAAATGACTGTCTGGAACTGTGTTCTAATACTATAACTACCCATTGTAGAACCTACGTTAGTGACTAATATTCGGCAGTTATGGATATTGTTATCAAGTTGTTAATATATTCAAGAAACACGTATTCACTCTACAGTACTACGCGGACAAAGGTACAAAACCTCGTAAAATTAAGATAAGAATAATAACGGAATGAAATAGTAAATACTAATCTATATCAAAGATCATTTTGACTTTAGAATAAGTCGACAGGTCATCATTCTTTACAACCCATACAAAATTTCTTATTCACATTACTCTTTATATTGCCCCAATTCACATGACCTAGCAACAGAAAAAAACACCTTGCGAAAATCATAGAAGATTTTTGCATAGATTTTTACAATTTGTCAAGCTCGACGCTTAGCACGAACGTGGCTATTAGTAAATTTCGTAACGTTTTCGCTCAAAATTAATATGTGGCGTGGATCATTCTTTTCGAGTTAAAATCTCATGTCATCCGTGCCTCTCAGGGTTAATTGCGTCCGGCGAGCAGCTCGCTCGGGCCATCAGCGCTCGGATTAATTATCCGCTAATTCACTGTGAGGCGTGTGACTACCTATCTCTGCCACATAGTCGTCGACTTTAGATACCACGGCATACATATTTCATAAGTCACTGGGTCAGCTCAGGTTTTTTCGGTTTAAAATTGCCGTAATTACGGCGCATAATTTTGATCTTTATCGCTACGTTTTGAAACTTTTTAAATTGGAAACAATCAACTTTGAAGTATTTCAATCAATGATTGCTTTTGTATCTTTCATTATTAGCATTTTCATCGTATTGTGTCTTGTTGTAAAGATGAATGAAAATATTTTCTGAAAACAGCGTAAAGTTAAATTTGACCTTACATTATGCGAATGATACAAATAAAAGCAATTTAATAAAAAAACAAGGTTTTGTCGTCAAATCCCCACAATCCGTTATTGGACGCACAATAATAGAAAATATTGTGTAAATGTGACTAGCTACCGTAATATCTTTGTTACTGACGCCTCGTGATTATCACAAGATATTGGAACTAGAAAGGGATCCTTTCACCCTCCCACTCCTGTTCTCTACCTACAATAATACTTTGTTTTGGGACCTTGCCTTAGTACTCATCTAATACAATAATAAAAATACATTGTCGTTCTGCTTGTTATGAAACACATAAGATGTCTTACTTATGTTACAGTGTGTGTATCGGGTGTATTTGTATGTCTCTTTTTTAATTTTGTACGTACACAAAAGTATGTAAATCGAGTCAATTTCGGAAACTGAATAGTAAAAATGGCCAGTCTGGGTCTTCGTCTGGCTTTTGTTTCATCGTTATACAGTAACGAGATTTACTAAAACCTCGTTGATTTGCGTTTGCTTATTCTTTACTTTAATTTTTTTAAATCTACTTCTCCGGTGCTGCTGTCGGGAGCGGTAATGTCATCTTATTATAACGTTTATGTTTTCAATTTCTACAATAAAGTAATATGTCATTGAGTTATTTCTTTTGAATAAAGAAGCTTTATCGGCACCTTAAAAACTGTATAAAATTCAAGAGCTATAGATTTAACGCTAAAAACATTTTCTGCCCCCCTTAAAGCACGTGAGACAGATAGATCTTTAATTTCTGAAATACAGAACATGTTGTAAAAGTAGTGGATCATATTAAAGCGATGAGCGTATTAAATCTATACAATTATAACGCTTCACTTAACAGATGGATTTCTCGTTTCTCCTCGCTTCACCGACACCTAACTTTCGCCTTAGGTTCCGGCTGCAATAAATATAATAGTTAAATCACCAGAGCTGTGATAAATTCACCAAAAAGTTTAACTCGCCTCTATTTCTATAATAACTGTCGAAAAGTATCGGTACATAAGTATAAAGATTAGATGCTGAGACTAAAAGTTCTCTCGTCCTATTCAAGACACAAAATTCTATTAAACACATTATATATAGTAATAATCGTACCAAAATCCATGTACATAATGTATGTCTAACTAATTTATCTTAATTAGAAATTATTTTCATATGAGTCTATTCAAAATAATTCGGATAATCCGCTTTATGTAACAAGAGCGTTGTTATCTAAATGAACGTATCCATTGAACCATAATTTATACATTTACAAAGTCACAAATTTCGCATTATGAAATTCGCAAATAACGTGTAGAGACTAATTTATGCAAAGATTTATGCTGAATTTTAGACAAATCTGAATTTAATAACGGTTATGCCCCTGCAACTAATGTAACCGATTAAAACGGAATATAAGTCTTAGTTTTAGATACAATGACTTTGGTGTTATTTTTATTTTGCTCTTATAATAAACACGTGTATCTAAATGTTCCTATACTGTATACCCATCGGTTTCATTTAAAATTTTATCAATGGGGCGTTTAACTATTGCGTTATAATTATATAACCTACTGCGTTTAATATTCAGAATATTACAAAGTTTATAACCAGACGTGGCCCAAAGTTGCTTAAGCGAATAAGTAGGTACTTCTAAATAATATTTTTCATGTGATAAATCCATGTAATATCAGAGGACGTGCGAGAAATCCAGTAGCCACCTAATATATTTAGGTAGATATTACAAAACATTGGCACATGTGCTATCCGACGAAATTTTAGGTGATACATTTTCCCGTACAAGTGGCCCCTTGACACGTGACAAATTACGTTTTGATTTTGTTGTCGGGGACCCTGAACAATTCGCAAGTTAATTTTGAACTTGCACGCGTGTATGCTAAGTGAGTGAGACCGAGTGCCAACTTTCTGTTTCACACTTCCGACACAGACTTCTTTTGTCTTAATGGAATAAGTTAATCGCAAGTTCCGACGCGCGGAAACTGTGATAAGTATGAATCACATTTGTCACAAGAACATTAATGTCTGGGCTCTAATTAAACCGGGGTTTCCGCGTTTTCACCCGTCTGTAACTTCCAACGCTTTGTTCCCGCGTATCGTGCTTATTTCGTGTTTTTAATGTAAGTATTGCATAATTGCATACGTTTTCGCGGGATTATTGGATTAACGAGTCTTCGTCAAGGTGAATGGAAATGCCCCGTTAATTAAGAATGAGTTTTTGCGACAATTTCTCTTATTGAACGGGGAAATAATAATTAGGAAAGAATGCTTTGTCTTGAATATTGCCGATGAATAAACCTTTGTACACATATTTCAGTCCGATTTAAATTAACGCAATCTCATTTATATATTAATAAGACCTTTTGAAGTATTTTGCCGTTTCAGGCAACAGTGGCCGATTCCCCACTTCAAAACGACTTGACTGTGATATAAATACTATTTGACAATACTACGTTTCCTCGTCGGAAATAATTATAGATAGACAACAATACTTTGAACGCTTTTCCGTAGATCATTTCTATAATTACGATTGTAATATTAAAATAATAAAAACCAGTTGATAAGCAACTCCATTTTATTATATATTCTATTGGAATAATTAGTACGCGGTCTTTGTAACATTTGTAACTTTAGATGTTAATATTAGATATAAAATAAACTTGTTCTAAGCGAAATTCGCACTAAATCACAATAGCAGGCGGAATATATTGCGATGCAGAATAAATAACATTGCATATTTGAACAAGGGGAATATGATAAACCGAATTTACAACGGGCGTTGCTGATGACATTTTCATCATGAGTATGTTCGGAGCATGTAATTCTCGTAGTTATAAATCTGTTTGGTAAAGCATCGGTTCCAGTTTTACGTGGAAAAGTCGCTCTAAAGAGGATGGACACTTTTGATAATGCACAATGGACGTACAATTATTTTGCGAAAAATCGCTCCGAAATTATATTTCGCTATCCGGTTACCTTAATTATTTATTCATTATGATTTTCATGGCATCATCGCTCTGATTCTGAGGGGTTTAAAGTAATGGCTGGAACATGAAGGCGTTAATGAATAGTATTTTTTATATATTACAAATCATAGGTTTTTAGGTTTTTAGTTTGTCGTTGTTAGTTATTCGTATTTGTTATAATGGATATTATTATCAATAAATAAGATTAAGAGACAAAAATATGTAAGATACTATTGATATAGACTTGCAACTTGTTAAATTCAAAAGCAGAAAATGTTTAACAAATTACGAAGGTACAAGAGACCCTTCTGAAGCACCGTTGGGGTTTGCCGCTGAATAGAGATTGTATCAGCCTATCGCAGT
>DWGW01001624.1:0-10981 GCA_018247775.1 Udranomia orcinus
ATTTATTTAAACTTTATTGAACCATATACAGATAATGGACAAAAGGCGGACTTAATGCTTTAAGCATTCTCTGTCAACCTTAGGGCAATAGGAGAACAATGAAGGCGGCTACTGGATATATATAGTTTTCTTAATATTTTCTTCAATTAATGTTGTATGTTTCAGATTCATACTATCACAGAGTACTACTTAACGCGATATTAGTAGTACTCGTTAATCGCGTAACGTAAGCGATAATACAACTATAAGATAACGCCGAAAATTATGCTTTAATTTTGTGAGAGGCTGTAAAATTCAGATGTTGTGCCCAAAACTGTGATAATACTTCATTGAATTTAAGATTTAGATCGAAGTTTTAAGTCAGGTTCTGGATTACAAATAAGTGAAAAGAATAATTCAGAAAGAAACGATTTTCGTATTTTACGACAAACTCAATAGTTGAATAAAAATTCGGCAAACTACAACCATTAATAATTAAAAAAATATGTATCACCCACCTGTAGAAATGGTTCATGGCATTAAGTTTACCTTAGTATACCTATATAAATAAATAAACGTGTTAGTTCCAATTCAATATTGGGTTCGTATATATTAAATAAAATCCTTCACTTACTGAGACGTCTGATAGATAGAAATAGCGTTACGTTTCTTCTATTCTAACTTTTGAAAACAGAACTAATAAATAAAAAGTTCCCAGAACAAGAAACGACGTTTAAAACGTTAACGCCGTTATGGTGAAATTTTATCATTACAAAGACACTTATTAAAGTCGCCATGTTTGTCATTAATCATTAACGAATTCCCTCACGAAACTCAATATCATAGTGGATCCCTCGAACGTAAATTACTATAATTACACCAATTACTCGGCACAAATGAATATTGAAGGATTTCCCGATATCATTAAAGAAAGGCAATTATTAAATTTTAATTTAATTATCCAATTACATTGAGTTCCAGACAAAGGACAAAAACCCAAGCGATTGGAAGAAAATTATACATATTGAAAGGTCTAAAATATACAATTCATTGCGTTTTGTTTTCTTTGCTGCTATTCTTTGTATGGATAAATACACATGTAAATTATAACGATGGTAAATTTATAAGAACTTTTTCCACATAAGTTCTTGTATAATCATATAAGATATAGTTAGAGTAACAAAATATTGTTTGCAATAAGGTATTTTTGTGCTCTTTCTGATGAAAAATAAATTCCACATGATACTCGTATATTGGTCAATATGGACGTCATTAGTCTATCTTTTTATAATATATCTCCTAGTTTATTCATATCTCTCTGCTGCGTCCTTCCTCTCAGAAAAACAACCATATTTGACCAAGTGCAGTAAGTACTGCAAGACTGCACGATTGAAGAATAGGATTAACAACTCATTGACTATAGTGCTCTTCACGTCTTTCTCGCCATAAAACAAATATTTATAAAATTTGACAATCCAAATCCCTTACATTCGTATAAAGTAGTAGACTCTACCACTGAACTATCACGAAGAGACTAAGTAACAGTGGTGAGTGAGCATACTCGTACATATTGATAAAACAAGCAGAACCACGCACATGAACTAGTAAACAACAACTCTTTCCATTAACAAAATTGCCGACGTCATCACGTATGCTCAATAAATCACCAAAAAATCACATTTAATCCAGCTGACGGCATTTAAAAGAGAAGCGAACGAACAAAAATTATAATAAAAAAGTAAAATCAAAAGGCTTTTGAAAACATCAATCAAAACTCAATTAGTCAGATACAATTATAGGGATTGGTTGCCTTTTTTACGTTTTTAAATAGAACGGAAAAGCATCAGAGTGAAAAGCTATATTTCCGACAAGGATGAAACATTGAGGATGACTTTGAAACTATATCTTTAATAACATATTTTTTTGAAATACACACATGCAGACAAATTTCAAACATACCATCATAAAAAGCATTCACCATCGTTACAATTCCGAACTGAATTCAAAAAGAAAAACACACCTAGCAGAAGTCATAAAATATGTAACACCAAAACCACAGTCAAATTAAGTCCTCTACTCCGCCTTGCTCCCGGTAATTTTTCTCAAAACTTCGAAAGTAACCCTCCACTGCGCGACAAGTTTAATCTAAAGTTCCGGGGCCGGATAGGCCCGCGGTCGACTTCTAACGATTATAACTTCCAAGTGTTATTTTTAATGAGTTTTTGCGATTTAAATATTAATACCCTAGATTTCAAAGTGACGCTATGACGCATACATAATTGAGTGCCTATTATGTTTTATCGGGTCAGAGCTTTCGGTGCGATTGCTACTTTAAACTTAATTTGTGCTTCCCCAGTCCACAGCGAGTCGTTTTTGGAAAAAATAGTATGTCGTTTATGGACTTAACTTCGGTCATGATAGTCTATGAACTTGGCGAATATTAGAAATTGACTCTAAAGCGTAATTGGAATTATGTTACAAAGGGCGAAAGTTTAAGAAAGTGTTGATTTCATTGTGTCAATGTGATGTCAGAACTTATACACTTTAGGATCACCATCCTCTATAGACCCTGATACAATATTTAAGCAGATAATAAACGCTCATGTTCTAGTGTTATTTTTATTTGAGGTTTTATTTTTAATGTCTGTAATCTGCAGTTTCCATTTGTCGCTGTCATTTTGTTAGTAAGCTCGTACTCTCTACATTATCTTATTTTACAATGTCTAGATATCAAAAGGACATTGACGTCAGGGCGTATATATCAACTCCAGACAGGATTAAAATTCTAAGCTAAGTGCGTTACTATCCCTAAGAACTAACTTACAAACTCGTAAGTTTCTTTTCAAACCACATCACAGCAGCCCAATCATTGTTATGAGGCAGAATAAGAAGCCTCCAAAGTCGAAATGTAAATAACTGGCAAGAATGGCACAATAAAACTTATAAACTTCTGTATAAATCAAAAGCTTTAGTAATATATTGCAAGCAACATAGAAACTAAGCATCCAACAGCGTCGAACAAACAAAATTAAAGACGCATTAAACCTCTCCGAACATAACTTTTTATGAGCGCGAAAATTAAAATATTCCGAGCATAATGCGAGATCTTACACATAATGTAACATACGGCAGATGGTTAACGCATCTACGGGCAAACTTATTATACAAACACATCGCCCTTATCGCTTCAGACATACGGCATACATTCGTCTAGCAGGATGCCACTGACTACGTGGTTCACACCTCCAAGTACAGTTTTATGGAAACACTAACAGCTGCTTTATTTCGAAGGCGATAGAGACGAAACTCAAACACTTTTATGACGTACAAAATTGGCACACCCTTCAATAGCAGGGTCAAAACACGTCCATCCAGGGATATTGCATTCAAACGAAATCCCATCTCAAGTGTAGGATATTAATAATAAATGAATATGTAAAGCAACGCAGATGTTTTACGACGTGGGGATTAGCGAAATGTATTTTCAAGTGTCAATTTCGACCCGCCGCCGATTGAAGGGTTAGACCATCTGCCTACGATAAAACGTGTCAAAAGGGTTTTTATGGCAGGGATTTGTATGTTATCAATGATGGCTTAAAACGTGCTTGAATACAAACATGTTTATAAAAATAAAGTCTCGAATACAACTAATATGGTGATCAGAGTTACGTTGTACATTTGAATTTTGTAAGGAGATAGACAGAAACTTTTCCACATGACTTCCCAAAGTCTTTGACACGAGAACGAAAATATGAGATCACGTAGGTTAAGGATCGAAAAAAACTATGCTATATAATATTTAATATCCCTTGCTTGTAATTTTTAAAATAGGCAAATAAAAGCGCTTAATAGAAGTAATAAGTTTAAACAATTTCGTACAATTAATACAGAATTACAAATCCATATTTAAAACTATCTACTCCCCCTTGCAGCAAGTACGAGAGATAATAGTGGAAAAAAGCTTTCTTATCTGTAACCAGTGCAAAAGATTTACTCACAAAAGTTATTAAAGCACGAATAAAGTTGCTCTGATAGGGCCCGGTCGCATTGACAGCGAGTAACTAGCAACTAGTGAATGACCACTATGTACTATTACTTCCATTAGAAACTATTTTATTTATTCAGACATTTTATTTTATAAAATACAGACGAAAACTACAGTGTGACGGAAGACTGAATATCATATTCCTAATACATTTTTTATACATTTTAAATTGAAACTACCACCATAGTCCATTTTTAAGTAACATTTATAGATATAATATTAACTTTATAATATTTTTTTACGTAGGTAATGAGGTAAAAGTTAATTTGTACATGAAATAGAGATCGAGCGAGATAATTATAAAATGATATAATTTGCTTATATGTGCGTGCGTCGAGCTCGAGATCTGTGCAGCCACAAAAGCGCTTTATTAGTTCTTTTATTAAGCTTAGCAATCAAGTATGTCGTTTATTAAGTTTAAATTAAGAAAAAAGTATGAACGTCGTTGTAAAATTTATATAATGTGTCACAAGTACTCTAAATCTTGACAAAGATTTTGTATGAAACTGATAGCGATGATTCAACATGATTCGTATACGATGAGACAAGGTCCTAGCCAGCATAACTGTGCTAAAGAACTACCAACTCCAAGAATCTTTGAAAAGTGAAACAGAAGATTCTTGCAACCGCAGTTCCCTACAATGGCCTTAAACATTCAAGTGTAACGATAAACGGGAACTAAGAGATTGCCGACAAACAAAAACCTGGGACTGGGAGGCATGTGCTGGCAGTTAAATCACCACTTCTATCTGCTGCTAACTGGGGAGATAGTGGGAATGGTCTCGGGGACAGGCGAGAGCGATAAGCGATGATTTTAAATTTGCTTTTGTATAAAAATCCCTGGAACGTCTAGTATGACATGAATGAACACAGCTATATCACCACCACGAGTGACTGTGGCTTTAGAGGAGATTTTATGAAAGTTTATACATATAATAAATTTGTAACTGAACTGTGAAAGATATTTAAGAAAAAACCATTTAGGGGTCTTCATTAAAGAATGGAAGCCAAACATTTTTTTGTCTATTTGTCTGTGCGTTTATTCACGCTAATCTTAGAAATGGCTAATCCGATTTGAATGCGGTTTTCACGGACGTATTGTGGTAAGCTTCATTTAACGTTTTGTGTTTGTTTCGTAAATCGGTTTGTAAATAAAAATGATGTTAATTTAAACGGAGGGACGGGGAGAAGGAGAGAGGGGGAAATGATTGAGGCGGCAGGTCAGCAGTTAGTTGATAAATAATTGTGAAAACGCAAACTGCTTAAACTTGGACCACACGCTATCTGTCGCTAAACTTCCATCCAAATCGAATTTACTGCGCTCCATGCGCTTTTCTTTTACATGTTCCTATAAAACTACATGATATGTACACACTGTTCTTTCACTTCTGTTCTTTCTCGCTTTACTTTTAAAATCCGCGTTGGACTTGTATAAGTGAATTTGTTGAAAGAACTTGGTGCTGGAATTAGAACTTGCAAGCGATTTAACACCACATTTTACACGAAACAGACAGTTCAAAGGAGTAAAAAGAAATGCCATTGCTGAAAGTCATTAACCGATAGAATTGTTTTGTGATGCTTGCGATGAATTTGAGTCTCGAGTATTCGGGATCAATTTTAAAAGCAAATGTAGATTTGGATTTTTGAAAATACAAGACTTAACCTTCGCTCTCACGTTGTACAACAGTCATACTTGAATGGTGAGGTATTAAAGAAAAGTATTTTTAAGCTAAAGAAAAATCCATCGAAGTCAAAATACACGACGGTTTTAATCGAACTTTATCTGAAACAAACACTATGAGTAATTCAGAAAAAAAGAAAATAAATAACAGATCAGGATTCGACGGAACGAAGTTATCAAAGTGGAAGATGGTCGAATTGGGTGGGAAACCCAGAATAGCGCACGTAACGCAATATTCGTAAGGAAGTCGACCAGAAAATATCACATCGACATCGGCCCGAACCATGACTAATGCGAAATGAAATGACAGAAAAAAAGAAAAAAGGAAAGCCGAATACGAGAGCGTACCCATAAACAATGTTTGCGAAACTTGGACAATCAATCGGCAATTTGCGCGAGAATTTCCATCCTTGGCTTTCCAACTATTTGTCTTCAAAAACAAGTTTGACGGAACGAGAGAATGATAGATCCAGTAATGTTACCCTGGAGTGAATGTCAGTTTGATTGTATTTGCGGAGAAAAGGAAAGGACAGGAGAATGTCCCATGAACGGACGGAACTGCCTCAAAGTGGGTCAAAAGTGTAGTTAAGGATGGACCCACATTTTATGATTTCTTGGGAGGAATGTAGCGAACAAAACGTCGGGTGAGCTGGTGGCTATGTTTTTTCTTGAGATAAATTTCGCGTAGGTCCGAGAAATATTTTCATATCACCGATAGATCGCCGTCGTTGGTACGGTCGTATGAATATTTCGGGACCCGATAGAAAATCATTTTTACAGGCAAGAGAATCTGAAACTCATACTTTTAGCATTCCGATTTGGGCTAAAATTATTCTGAATAAATATCAGGCCAAATCGCCCTTCTAAGTTAAGATTCAATACGACAATGATTGATCACAATAACATCTAAATCATTTAGGAATACTTGAAGAAAAATATTTAGAAGTAAGATCAAAGTACTGTGAACATAGTATTCACAGTACAGTAACATACAAAAGATTGTAGCATTTTTATTCTTCACAACAATAACTCATTTACTAATCGACCAACTGAGCAATACAAAAAATTGAAGCACCAAATTAACCCGAGAAGGTATGGAACTCAAACGCGGAACCGGAAGGTAGACCACAAAACTCAACCACCACTCTCTCAATAATCACTTAACTCACTAATTGACTCTTCCTCGGCCGCTGAACAAAACATAAACCAATTTCTATCAAGTTCAAAGCTAACCAATTATCACGTAACTTTGACTACGGCGTACAGGAGAAATCAATTTTCGCTCCAAAACACAAGAGACCGCTGCCGTCGTTAACTGAAACTCCTTTGAAGTTCTAATAAACCAAACTGAACTTCCGGTCTGAGATAACCAATTAAATTAACCATTTTTGACTTTCCCGTGGTTTGTCAGTGCCTACAGTTTATTGACTAAAAGTTATAGTTTAACGAGAGACTTTAGCTCGATATTGTGTTATGGGAAGGAGTCAATGAACTTGTTTTTACCCTCTTGAGGAATAGTTCTGGCATAAAAACTCGGGTTTCTAAAATCACTTTATTCAGCAGCAAAGGCATGAAAAGACAAACAAACAGCACCAAAAAAGCTTTCCCTCAAAGTTGACGAGGTACTCCGCCACTCCTAGATTCCTCTGGTGTTCCAAATATCCATAATCATTCACCATTTAAGATCAGATGGACAGCCTGCTTCTCCATCAGCTTTAGATGCTGTCAGAAAGATAAATAGACCGAAAAACCGGCAGAGTAAGCGTATTACTTTCGCACTTATAACATAAGTTTGAATTTATACAGCCACATTTGGGCTGGATTTGACTAGTCCACACAGTATTTACACAGCCTAGCCAAACATCTTCCAGATATCCCGTCTGAGTGTATCCCGTGACGATCCGGGCGCACGTCCGAGGTTCCCTCTTATCGCTGCACGCAACGTGAATCTGAATTAGGTTTGACGGATCGGATTCCGGATTTCAGACGGTGTGCTCTTGAATCGCGGTAAACGTATCTGTGACGGGATGGTCTCTGGAATTTTGAAATAAGGCCCGCTGCACGCGGTTGGAGTTTTGAAATGTACCGCAACGCAAGATTGGTCGCTAGCGTGTATAGATTTTCAACTTAGTATTTGTCAGTAAGATGGTTAAATATAAATTTTAACAACAACAGTGTCACTTGTTCATTGGGGATATATTGTTAATGACAACTTAAATTAATCCTAATAATTAGATAAACACAGATCCTTCTTTTAATGATCAGATCCGATCAAATATTATCAGATTTTGTTGCGTGCAATTAAAATTTGAAAATCTGCAAACAGGTAAGTACCTAAATTACACATCTGTAAATAAAATCGGTTTAAGATAAGTAACTGGAAGTAATTTTTCTCCTTGCTACATACAAACTTTTACAACCTTTAAAAACCATTTTATGTTGATTACTAACCACCAATATATGACAATTAATAAGAACAATCCATATCTTACTTCGAAAGACGCGCACAAAATATTTTATCGCATTAAGAAATATAGCAAATAAAAGTCTTAGCTCAAAGACAACTCTTATCCCAGCCAAGGACAGATGTCGCGATTTAGTATTGAGAGAGACAAACTCTATCGGAGAATTTCAAATAACAGCTTCAACTGAACACTTGGAGTAGGGGCCGCACACTTTTAGAATTGATAAGGAAGTACAATTTTATTTTGAAGACGTTTTAGGTGTGGATGATATTATTATCCATCATAACATAATGATGATTAGGGCTTTAAATTGTCTGTTCCGGAAATGTAATTGTTACACGTAAATGTTAATGTCATCGTGTATTTTTTTTTAATAATACATATAACTATAATCTTCCAAGTACCGACATTTAATGATTTTGTGCGACAGTCTGACGGAACACTATCGATTTCGAGTGGAATGGAGTGCTATTATAAAAATATAGATGATTTTTTCATTAATCTGCTCATCACAGTTATCGTGTCTTAAACATATTATATTTGGTTGCTTTATACAACTTTTGAGATCTTTTTATTACATTTATCAAAAATCTTTTATGGAATATTTCCTTTATTATTTTTTATATATTACTTATACCTTTACACGCTTTTCATACTATAATATGTACTTAAATAGCTAACGTTTTAAATAAGGTAGTTTTGTTTTCTTTTACCTGATCGCATGGTAACCCTAGAATCGAAGGAATAATTCTTAGCACAATTCTTTGACAAGGACTTCGAGAATGCACCTTTTTCTCTCGAAAGAAAATTCTCAGAGTAAAGAATAGGATAGTTTGCAACCGTAATGTTTGTAAGCTTATTCACTTTATTTCAAACGGTTTGGAGACTCAAATGACAGCTAGTGGTTTTAGAATAGGACTCCTTCCGAGTCTTTGCCAAAAAGTCGCTTCTTGAGACTTACACTAGGATTTGTTAGACATTTTAATATCGGAATTTGATATTGTAGGAGATTTATTTTGACTGAATCGCGTGTGATTTTTTTTGTGGTGTTTTCGGGTTATGGAACTGAAATTGAACAACAATATTAAATAGGTAATATAAAGGTGTGTTATAAAGAGGTGCTATACATATCTATTGGCTTTTTGTGTACGAAATTGTCAATAAGAGTACAAAATATAGTTTAGATTCTAACTTGAAAAGCACTACGGAACCATTCCATTATAAAAACACAATAATGTCAAAATACTGCATTTAGCAGACGTATTTGTGAAGATATTTAATGATAAACAAACTGTTTGGGTAAAGTGACCTACGCCATACTCCAATCTTTACCCCCAGACCACTTAACGTTCGAACAAAACAAAACGCCATTAGTAGTATCCACAATTCCACATACACTGTGGGACAATTCCCCGTATTTACCGCGTCGCTTCCCGATTCCCCGTTTTCCTCAATAAACATTGACCGGGCAGATTGCAATCAAGAAAGATTGAGGGAACCGTTGTGCAGGGATTTGAACCTGGGACTAGAAGTGTTTGTTGTTGTGTAAAAACGCGTTGCTATTGATGACAGCGAATGCCAGTTACGGTGTTTAAATGCTCAAGTACACTTTTATTCCCAAATAATAAGGTCACTTTGTCATAAAAAAAAGAACTAGATGACCCGCTCGCTTTCATCTGTCTTTCATGATAACAATGTTTTTATATGTAGAAAAAATACCTGATTGACCTAACACTGATGAAAAAGGAATTGATTGAGATGTATTCAGTAGTTTATTTCAATTATACTAACAAATAAAACACGAAAAAAAAACAAAATAAAAAAAAGATTAGGGCATACATTTATGCTGCTTAAATCGAACAAATAGTCAATAAACTATTTATGAATAATGCAAGTAAGATATTATTTAACCGCCAAAACTAATCTAAGGAACGAGACTGTACGGGAGTGTACAGACAGACGGAGATCAAACCCACGAAACAGCATATAACATTAACAAAACGTCGGAAACCATTACTTCGGATATTGAAAACGAAATATCATTTCTTCCAGATGTAATTACGGGATGGCTTCCGTTCTTCCTCTTGCATCTCATTACTTAACTGATGTTCTGAAGAAACGCGTAGAAAGCTCAGGGCATTCAGACGCACTGGATTTTAAGTTATTGTAACGTCAGTAAACATTTACAATAAAATCCAAAAAGCGCTGTCGGAAATAAACTAAAAATATTTTGCGCGAATAATTGAAATTGATTACAGTTTCTTCTCTCGTCTTCTATCTTTGATTTATTTTTATATCTTTTCAAAGACATTTCTAATAAACGGAGGCACGATGGCTATTTCTGATTCATAATAGCAGTGGTAATGGCTACTAATGCGCCTTACTTCTCGATGTCTATGATACTTCTACCCTTCCATAAAGAACAGTTGTCAAATATGATTTGAGGTGTCTATTAAATCGTATATAAAGCATTATGAAAGGCAGCCTTTCCAAAACATAAACTTTATCTATTTAGCTTAAACGAGTTTTAACATTATCATTAATTAATGCTGCACAACGTCAAGTAATAGTTCGTAATATGGCAATAGGATCAATTAGTTGTTTGGAGGTAACATTTTTGGGAGGTTTCTATGTTACATATTTAAACTTCTTTTATTAATTTGTTGTTACACTAGCTTGGCAGCAGCTCTGTTTTATAAAGTAAGTAGAGGACGAAGTCTTAGGTAATTAGCCCATTAAATCATCCAACAACGTAACTTAAAAAAAAAAAGATGATTTTCGGGACAAAAATATTCTACATGAAGGACATAG
>DWGW01001625.1:0-10980 GCA_018247775.1 Udranomia orcinus
GTTCACGATATTGGAATGTTGCTTTGAAGATTATTTAGATACCCAAGTATTATATATTTTACTCATCATAGTATTCAATATATTTTACTCATCTACGTTCATTTGCAAAGAAAAAAAATTTATGTAGGTATTTATGCTTATAGCAGCTATAAGAGCGAAATTACATAAATATTTTTGTTTAATACATTCTATTTGTTACCTATAATCTGATTTAGTCACAGCGATGTTAATAATAGCAGTCATGATTAGTTTACCAAGTGACGTCACAGTCGAACAGCGGACTGCGCATTCATTACGCGCGGCTCTTAAAATTTTGCTTCACGCAACTAATCCTCGTTTCCTAGCAGTAAGCGGAACCGTCAATCGATGGATCTCGATGCGGCGAGCAAGCGTAATCGCGCCGCGCAAATACATTTTGCACTCGTTGTGCGCTCTCCGCCAGGTGGCGTGTGTGTGCACAAGCCCTTATGAGTGCGAGAACAATAGACCGATGGAGCTCGAAAGGGTTCCGACTTCGTAAATGGGCGATAAGTACTCTACACTTAGGGATGTATCTGGAAGTCTTTGCAGCCCCATTAGAAGACGATTCTTTGTAGTCTAGTCAAATACTTCATTTTATTTTTTTTGTTTTCATCTCATTCCTACGTGTACTAAACCGTTTCTATGAATTTTTAACAATAATATATTTATAATACGTGTTATTCTCTCTTTTAAATATTCTATCAACGAATCTATTTTACGTACTAGCAAAAGTAATCTTTACCGAAACGAACGTTATTGAATTTATAATATTTTTAAAATATTAGCATATTAAAAAAAATCTTTCCTTTATTCCTATTATTCATTGACAACCATTTGTATGTTTCTACACACATACATCCGTACAGAATTTAAATACACGTCCTTTCCGCTGAACAACCGACTTTGTTTTAAAAATAGAAGCAGCGGACCGTTAACTATAAAGGACTCGAATCACAGAATGTGAACCACCAGGTGTTCGGTCGCTCGTTGATTATCCAGGACACTGCAGTTAGCTATTCCGCTTCGATTATACCTCTAGTTCCCGTAATCGTTATTAATCTTATTATACGTGCGATACGTCCTCGAGGGACGGTGGGTGCAAATTATGAACAATTGTAACTTTGCTTGAATGACATAATGGGTATAATGCCTATGGTTAAGAATGTTACAAACTAAGTGGACTTTATTAGTATTTCAAATTGCTTTTGAAGACTCCCGCTGAATTATGTTTGCCTAGTACTATTCAGTGACGCACGCCGTACAATATATTTAATATCATTCGTACATATAATTAATTCGTTAAACTAAGTACTGTGAGGTAGGTTTTAGAATAAGATATTTATACTGAGTATATTTTACAATAACGTGCACAGTACTAACCTAATTCTAAAAGAAAGACACTATCAAGATTTCGCCGAAATTCACTGTAATGTAAACTAAGCAATGGTCAAAAAGGCGTGATAAATCAATTGCAACGGTTCTAAATTTCAAGCGAGGAATAAAGGCGACTTAATGAACTAGAGTAATGTATGTATTACTGCAATTTTGACTGACTTAATGGAGGACCACTGGGCGTTTAAATGCGCCTTAAAACGCGACTTGCCATCCATTCGACCTGGCACCGGTAAAAGGGTATTACTTATGAATCAATAGTTAATGAGTATCAATGGCAGGCTTTCGAAACTCGCCTGTTTGTGTGCATTCTCGGCGCATCATTAATATTGAAAGTTACGGACTCCATTGTCTCTGGAGTGGCCGCTTCTTTGTATATTATACGTCGACAACTGCTCAAACGAACTACTCATTTCCTTCAGTCAAAAGTTTCCCTCAATATTATATCGACTCGAGGCTTCGTATTATTTCTTTTCAGCCGCCATTACGCTTTCAGAGGGATTTATTCGAAGCAATTTTAATATCGCTTTCTTCAATTTAAAATTTGTATTATTTAGCACGAAGGTTGTTATGCGATGCGCGAGTGTAAAAAGTGCCATTTTAATAAAGCAGGAGCGCATATTGTGGCGAGGGAAATGCGG
Organism: Udranomia orcinus; assembly: GCA_018247775.1. NCBI lineage: Eukaryota > Metazoa > Arthropoda > Insecta > Lepidoptera > Hesperiidae > Udranomia > Udranomia orcinus. The sequence goes on from DWGW01001625.1 coordinate 2,055, forward strand.
GTAGGTTGGAGCTGAAATTACCCAGACTACCTTGCACTCGGTTCTGGTATTGTCGAGTGAGTGGTATCTGATTGCCCTTGCGGTCAACACGGTTTATTTCGAGCTGTTGATTTCGTATTGCACGCGAAAATGCACACAGACTGCACGCATACATGCTTTTGAAGTTTGAATTCAAGGCAACACGATTCTCCATCGCGTTTCTTCGTAATTTGACATTTCATGTACCGGTGGAGTTAGTTAGCTAGTCATGCCTTTGCTGTTGTACATTATGTGGCAATTAGATACCTATACTTATCTAACAAATATCATCATTATTTGTAACTTTTATCACGCAAAAATCTATTTAAGTCAAATTCACATACGTAAGATATTTGTAAGCAAATTTAATGGGGCAATGACCATACTAAATACGATGATTGTATAGCCAAACACTTTCCGAAGTTTGAAAAAGATTTCCTAAGGAACGTAGCAAAAAAAATGCACAAATGCAACACATAATTAAATATAAAGGCGGGTATCCTACTTTACTGAATCATCAACGCAAAGCACAACTCGCCGAAGCTAGAAATCTAAAAATTGGAGTGTGTATTCATTTCATGAAGTAAGCATCCACTCCGGACAAGTTTTCAAAGGGCGAAAAATGTGGAAATTTTTATTTATGCAAGCCAGAATAACTTGCTAACGATGCTGTGGGCAGTACACGGGCTGATATTATTACCTATTATTGTGGTTAAAGTCCGTCCAGGGTTTTGATGGATTCAGGGTTTTATGACTCACGAACAGATAAATCGCTGATATACTCGTATTATAACTGTGTTTTGTAAGAAATTCTGCCAAAACTATTACTAATATGCTTCCATTGTTTATAATATGAAATAAACTTTATTGAACAATCGTTATGAAACGATAAAACGATTGTGTGTAATTAGCAAAATGATCATTACCAAATTACAATATATACCCAAATGATTTCGATTATGACCATTTCTGGGACTCTCATGTGAATATCATATTTACATATATCATGGCCTCTATGTAGGTGTCGAATGTCATCCAAGTTACGAGTATAAAGGTACATCAACCACACAAGCTACTCTGTAAAGTCCAACTTCCATATTTTCCAACAAACAATCTACCCTACATTAGAGGATTGTTACCGTTCTTGATACCCTCACACCAGTAGCTCTACATACAAAGTACGATGCCAAAACTAGTGCAAAGTATACATTTAGCGGGAAAGATCGATGGTGATTTGTTGGGTGGCAAAACTTACGATTTCTTTCACTCGCACTACAGTTCCCCCGTGCAACATAAATACAGAAGAAATACAGAAGTCCTCCACCGAACCTCCGTTCAAAGTTACTACAGAAAAACTAACGGAGCAGAAATGATTTCGGTCATTTGGTTCGGCCATAGAACAAATATCACGCAGAAATGGAGATGGAAATTTTCGGAATGGTGCTTTTTGTCGCGTACCAATATGAGAATTTTCTAAAATCCTTTGAATATGGGGAACTCTATCTGTCACGGGAATTAGAACGATAACGCACTTTCGTAGTAGGAAAATACTGTTATGTTTATATGAAAAGAACATTTTTATGGCGTCCTAGACTAAAGATTTAAGTGTAGAGTTCGGTTCGGTACATCGGTACAAAATGTCAAAGTACAAAAAACACAATTCAATGTGTGAATGTATTTTACATTCTTCTCAAATATTTTACACTTCAGCCCAAGACTAGTATTACAAGAATATTACAACATTACGTAGGGTTTATCAAGTTAAATGAGACACATGGTTCTGACATGTACTGTACATATCTAAGCCATCGCCCCCATGGCGCAGTGAATGGGAAACGAAAAGATTACGGGACCAATTGTTCTCCCCAAAGCCCACACGAGCATGAATAATACGATTTTTTATTATGTTATCACGTCCAGTTTGTTATGTTATAGGATTTAAGATAAACTTGTGTACGTCTCCCGACTTCGTAGTACTGTATTTTGTAGCAATTTAATCATAGGGGTAAATCATGATGATAGAATGTCATTGCGATTTTCATACTTCAGATATTCTTTTTTGACTTGATAAAAGTAATGCAGTGTAATCATTAAATTTACGATAATATAAACAATATAAAACATTGTATTATATTTTTCGAACCAGAAAAAACACATTTTTGTATAAGTGAAGGGTAATTCGTATATAAAAATCTTTTTAATATTAATAAATTTTTAATTCGCATGCTATTTAAAGTTCGTTAAAGAATTAATAATTAATATTCTTGTTATATACTTTTGCAACAATCCATTAAAATAAGAGTAACCTAGTAATCTACTATACTATATGTGAGTTGTTGCATTTCTTTCATTTTAATTCAGTGCGAATCACAGAGAATCGTATCACAACTAACCTTAATTGCGTTTGGAAAATGTAAAAGCGATTTTACATTATTTCCTGCCCGCAATAAACGTCGTACTGTACCGACTAGTAACTTGACTTTTTAAAGTAACAAAACATAATCCGATTGGAGATCGTGCAAAGCGATTCTAATCATAATTTTTATCCACCCGTGGCTTATAGGAGAATTGCTCGTAGCGAAATAAACTTGATATTAATTTTTATTTGTAATAAAATTTGTTATTCCATTATCTCTGATAACTTGTGGGTACAGTTTTAGGATGTGCTTAGATAAAAAAAAATACTTTTTTTTATATTTTATATTTGTATTTTATATCTGATACCTAATTCTACAAAAAATTGGTATTAATCCAGTGTAGCGTATCCTTTCGTCACACTTTCTATTCGAAGTAAATAAAGTAAAAAAATACTTAATTGCCACGTGCAGGGTCGGTAGTTAACCCAAGATAGTATTTCTTAGTTTGACTACAATGTATTGCTACCCCTAAGGAATAAGGGACGCCTTAAGTATGTGTCCCTGGGCACAATCTTCAAGAACACAGCAGCAAAAATACAGCTGTTATAGCAGAAATAGGTACCGCCGCCATACCTCCATGGTCTACCTTTAGCAGGACCTGATATGTATTAAGCCCGACCAGGGTTGTAATTTTTCCCGAATTTCGAAGAAATCGCCGAGGGCACCACTCGATGCGATTACACCCCACACGATTTTTCCCGTGAAACTATTTTAATTAAAGCCGGCCGATCGGAAGGAGTTTATAGAGGGACAAATCGTTCGGGAGACTATAGATTGGGAATGTTCAATTTCGGAGCTGGCTCTCGATGAAGCTCGATGCGTCCAGTAATTGTCGTGGACATTAACATTTACGATAATGACCAGGCCTGGATTGATACGCTATCACGTCTTCGCAACAAGCCGGACGTATCAGCCTAATCCGATTCATGTACGCTACGGATGGATATTAGGCTATATCGTACAAATATTATAGGTATTCGTTGTAGTATTGATATAGATCTTCTAGTCTAAAAATACATGCCGTTCGACTAAACAAAATTATTTTAATGTATGAAAGCGTATATTTATAATAATAATTTACAAACACATGTAGGCTTTTCTCTAAAGTTCGAATGGCAATGGAATTATTGTCAGTATAGAACATTGTTTTCTCAATTATTTCAAACACGTGATGAAACTTTTATATGAACTATGTTGTGTTCCTAAACTGGATGTCTGCTAAGCTACATTAGGAAAGCGGGACAGACCATGGTCCAATCCTTCTCTGAATAACCAAAAATTATGGCGTATCTTTAAGATCTTTAAGATCCAAACAAACTCGCAATTAGTTGCCTACAATTGTAATTAATAACAAAATGTTACAATTGTACTTGTATTACAGTTGTACGTAACGTTTATTCCGTGTAAACAACGTTAACAACTTCATCGGCTTTCACGGAAATAATGTAAATACAGAGGTACATCGTATACAATAGTAAGTTGCAATTAATTCGTACACATGTTGTAGCTGTTTGAAATCAATTATTAAAATCTCCAATTTCAGAACACTTTGGTAACGTGAGAACCGAATTCCATACAGATGTATAATTTTACAGTTTTGTGCCACAATCTCATGCGCGGTAACTGTTTGTATCGCGATGAAACATTTAAAAAGATTTGTTAAAAATTACAACATAATAATTTACGTGGCAATATTTTTTCAAGATCGGTGACAAAAATTGAATTATAAAAATGAAAAAACCTTGACTTAATACCATAATCCGAAGGTGTATTACATAATTCAGGGAAAGGACTTGGAAATTCGAGATGACAAATATCTGGAAGGTTAATCTTCGTCCTATTTCCTTTTTTCATAAGACTGAATTTTAGAAAATGTAAGGTTTTATGTATTATCAAATTAGCGTACTTTGTTTATCTCAAAATACCATCGGTTTTAAGATATGTATAATGTATTTATATGAATTTAAATAATAACATTGTAATCATAATCATTCTTTTTAACTAACTATTAACTAACCTAGTATCTACATGGCTGCTTTATTTATTGTATGATAAAAAAATAATATTAAGTAAAGAAAACCGAAAAGATTAGATAAGCAATATCTCAAAATAAAGAATACCGCATCAGTCACGCGTCTATAATGTATCAGATTCAATAACAGCACAACTGTTGCGCCGCGAGACGAGCGAGGCATAAATAAAATATCCACAAATCTATACACATATTATAAATCGGCTTCAACACTTTCGTGAAATAAGCCTTTCGAACGAGTAATAAATAAGTGAATGGCGAATACGTGCTTCGTATCTGTTGTGCCGGAGCTCCGCGCAAAATATACATTCTGCGGTACGTACGAGACGAACCTACCCTTATCTCACCCCTCGAGCTCTCACCGGGGAGTCTAGCCTCCGTAATGACGCGTCTCGAAAGATGCAAGCCTAAAAAACTGTAAGCAGCCTTGCAATTTTACGGGCCGTTGTTAGCCACCCTACATGCGTGGACACGCACACATTTGTATAATGTGTAATAAGTTGTATGAGACGCCACACCGCATAATAACCGGGAAAATGTTGCTTTATTTACGTAGAAAAAAATCAAATAGCTGGCACGAAAGAAAATTCCCCCCTGTCACAGTCGTGTATGTTACGGGCGGTAATAATAAATGCAGCGCGACGTTTAAAATTCAGTTTGATTACTAGGTAGGCTGTTCTATTGGCTGCGGTCGGCCAGTGTAAAATGATATTTTCCCGACATTTATCGTCGTGAATTGTTTATCAGGTCGTTTTGTAATCTTGAGGACAAAATAAATTATAATAACAGCAAAACACTTTGTGGCAAAGAGAATATTTTATAACAGTGTGGAAACGTAATAAACTGAATATATGATTATGAAATTATTATATGGTTGTTTCGAAATGGTGAATCATTTTCCGTGCCATATTTAGCTTATATTACAAAGGTAATATGGCCGCTTTGAAATCTAAAATTCTATCTGAAGTCAATTATAAAACTTAGTGGTATTCCGATCGATGCCGTTAGCGTAGCACACGTAGTTCTTCTACTTCCTTCTACTTCAAGAGTTTCGTTCCAATTTTAAACATTAGCGGTTCTTACTTTATACTACTTTTCAACAACGACACAACGAATGGCGTTACAACTACAGTAACTACAGTAACGCCGCTAAAACACTTCGCAACATTCCCAAATACAGTTTTAATACGGAATAAAAGTTCAAAGTTTATAACACAACTTTAAGCTCTCATTATGCACAGAGACTTGGCACTCATTAGTGGCAAAGTATTTACAATAAAAGTTGTGAGGTTCAAGTAGTTTACTCAGCAAGAAATACTATCTAAATATTAAAAGTTAAGTACAGCACACAACGACGTGAATTTTCGAACTCTCGTTTAGTTTGCATTAAAACGATGTATTTTAAAGTTTACGCTGCGTTGCATTAGACTAAATAGTATCTAATAAAGAATATTGCGAGTGTGAATATTTGATGTTTGTCTCTTTTTAACTGTTTACGTTGATATAATATTTTCGAAGTACACTCTTTGCTATGAATAATAGTAATCCAACATCAATTTTATGTAAATATAATGTAAAACATATTGTAACCTTTCGCTTCTTTTGAGCCAAATTGTTATGCCTCACACAGATGGATACGAAACGTTGAATAATGAATCACAAAAGTCAGTATCCAGAAAAAATGCAAACAAGCAAAATTCCACGCGTCCTACGACATTTAGAAAAGATAAACATGCGGCGAGCCGTGCGATTTATTTAAAATAGAATGGAGTATATTCTTAAAGCATTCGTGTTTAGTGACAAGACGGAGTAAGAGTGCCTTTGTAGTCGGCCACCGGGGGCTTCATTAGACGCCGCCATCCAGCGTCTAGGGAGTGCAGCGTCACGGATCCACGGCACCACATCCAATGCGAAATATATTATCCGTCTCCTTGAACTAAATACGTCGGGCTTGCAACTAGATTTCTTCTAACGTATTTCTCGACTTTGGTAAGAATCGCGGTACGAATTCTTTTCTATAAATGTTTGGTGTATTTTTATAGTTTTAAAAGTTAGTTTTATTTTTGATGTATAAAACGAAAGAAAAGAACATTTAAATTGTTGTAATTATCGCGCTTAAAGTTTTTGATTAAAACTTTTGTCTGGTAGCGACGTTGATCATAAGTATGGTGTTAAATGTTATCAAATCAATTTGTATTAAAATTCGAGAAGCAAATGAGACTCAAATGCGAGGAGAATGAAGTAAATATTGAATTCGAATGCAAATAGCAAAATTATTTTAGACGTCCTTTTGTGGTTCGAGCTCAATAAGTGAAAGTGTTCGATTCATTGGGTTGATGCGATTGTACGGTCTTTGTATTCATACGGAATATGACGCCACGACATTTTAGAGCGCGCAAGATTGTTTTACTGAAACCCAAAATTCTGTTGGGTCCAATTATATCATATGGCTTTATTATCTACGCGTTTTGTTTTGTTATAAATAATCAAAAGAGTTCAATTTTTCTACTTTACATGAAAAGTAAATTTTATACCCTAATATTCGTAAATATTTCCATAATCTAAGTTTATGATAAATAAAGAATACATTTACAATCCACATTTCACTCAGCGAAAGTCCCTCGCACAAAAGTTCAAATCCGTTAATATTTTCTTTAAATGCTAATATGAGAATAAATCTCAAGACGAAATATTTCATGAGATGAGATATGGCCGCTCGAACGCACGCAGCTGCTGAATCCAACTGATCCCCGCTCTGGGGAGAAACAAACACGGTAAAAACTTGCGAATCTTATAACTCGTGCCCACTGTCTTTTTTACTGAGGGACGGCTGTTTTGACGTGGCGTTCCAAACGTATTGCCTATTTATAATAAAAACAACATGACTCAAATGTTGTATACCATTCTTTTATAGCTTAGTATTTTATACTTATATAATTGTTATCGAAAGATCATATTGAACAAGAACATAGTTTAATCTAACTTTTAAAGTGATTTCCACATTTTTTACTCTAAATTATGTCGCTCTTGTTACTACTTATCGATATACGTACTAATACGTGCTAATCACTATAGGCATTTATTGTCTAACAACGTATTCATGGTTATATAACAGAAAACATGGCCTTTCTTGGTATAACCGTTTCCTATTGCCATCCGTCATAGTAGCCGGTTTATGGAAATGGAAACGCGCTGCTACCTACGAACAATTCCAACTTGTAGGTGAGTGAACATTCTCTCGTTTGAACGATTCTCTGTAAATTTACTCTCTAAATCGTATGGGTAAAGGGTGGAAGGAAAGTATAATCAAGGAAATGTGTACGAATTATATCGCGCCATTACTCTTTTGTGCAGAACAAGTTAGGCAAGAAAACTACAGAAGATTTTATAATTGTCCTATGACCGTCTCAGTAGGAAGGTAAAGATTTATTATTTAATGACATAAAAGGCTGCTATTTACCGTATTTCTCGAAACAAACAAGACTAAAATATAAAAATATCAGAATACAATTTATGAACGTTTACTACGAATTTGTTTTGTGAAAACCAATACAACAGCTTAATGATGGTTAAATAAACGGAATGAAATTTGATGATGTTGTTCAAAATTCCCGAAAAAGTTTACGTTTCATACATACATATGTACATCCATATAGAGCAAACGCGCCGAGTGTGCAGCAAAGCGCGGCGGTAATAATGCGAATCGTTTGTAATTTTTATATCCCAGCATTTTCGTGCATAAATCCTTTCCTGCACAAATAAGCCGGCTTGCCGTATTGTTTAAAAACGCGAACACCGAAACGACGTAGACGCGGCGGCAAATATGACGAGACGTCGAAACATGTTTACGAGAGTTTCGTTTGACTATCTAAGAACAGCCGAATCGGGGCAGCAATTCATTCTCGTTCGCATTCTATCGCGGACACTGTCCAGGTTGTTGTGACGTCATCGTTCTCCGTTAAAAATAATCGCAATCTCCGACGTCACTCGGTCATTGGTATGCATCGCGAGACGTACGACTGGATCAAACTTTGATATTGCTGGCAGCATGTGGCGCGGTGCGGAATGAAATACGTTGGTATCCTCCCGATGTATGTAAAGTCGCCGAAGTAATATTGGCCCTAAAAACTTAATTCGAGACGTGACGTCACGTATAAGGTATAAAAACAAATAGACGTTGATTGAACCACGAGTTAAAATAGAAATAAACACATTAGTCATGGTATATTCCTCCGGAAACATAGGTTTGATCTAATAGATCTTAACTTTTTTAGGTCCTTACAATGTTAGTCCTTATAACAAGTCCGACTTGTGAACCTTTGTGTACAGTTTAAATAACAAAAGAAAAGACTCTTTATACGGTGTAGTCGAGTAGAATAAATTATTTTTTTTTTATCAAAAATTTGAGTGCGTTTGACCTCAATCTTGCCTGATGGGAAGCAACGATGAGATCTAAGGT
>DWGW01001626.1:0-10974 GCA_018247775.1 Udranomia orcinus
TCGAACTATAATAATAAGAGGAAACTCGTTTGTTCCTGTTTGCATAAATAGGTCCATTTAAGAATACAAAGACACTACATACCATTGAGTCTTCCTCTGTATCTGAAAATGGATTTAAATGATCCGGATATTCGATTTCTTTCTTTGGTGAAACATTAGCTTCCAATATTTTAGATTTCTTCTCCCCTGGCGAATTCTTCTTTCTTCTTGGTGGAACACTTATGCTAATTTCGGGATCATTTTTAATTGAATTACTTGTTTCTACAGAACAACTGTTATCTAAGTTTAAAGAGTTGCTTTGCGCCAATCTGCTATCATCAGTTATGTTACATTCTTCATTCATATTTTTTTGAGGAGTACTTACTTCAGCAGTGGGACTAGTCTTATTACTCTCAGCTAAAGACTCCTCTGTATTCAATTGTTTATCATTTGTTGTTATTGTTGTCTCGTCTATTTGGATATTAACATCAACCGTATCACCGGATAGTTGGGTTTGTAAAAAATTAAATTTTTCTTTATTAGTTTTATATGTTCTTTCTGGTAAGTGTTTATTATATGTAATTTGATTATCTTCTGGAAGGTGGTTGCTTTTTTCTGATATTACTTGTTTTGTCTCATCATTATTCACAGATTCATTCAATGTTTTACTGGAGCTATGATTATCATTAGCTTCTAAATTGCTACTACTAATATTACTATTTATACTAAGATTTCCTATTTTTTCTTCCATACTAGTGTCTTTTTCTATATTTCTTTCAAACATATTTATTTTTTCTAAAAAAGAAGAACTTTTATGTAATTTGTAACTGTCCTTAAATACAAACTATAAATAGAATGAATGTTTGGTTTTAGTTATAATAATAAACATAATACTATTCGGAAACTTTGTAAAATAACAAATAATTTATTAATAATGTCCAAAGATTTTTTTTCCAAGGGATCGAATTAATTTTCGCAAATTAATGGGGAACAATATAATAATAATGAAGTAATAATTTTATAAATGTCACTGAAACTTCGGAAATAAGGTAGAAAAAAATATTTTGATGCATAATCAAACAATCAAACTTAATATGAGAATACTAATAATAAAAAGAATGTCTTAGAGATAGAAATTTAAAAAGGTCTAGGAACATGCAGAGTGAAATGAAACACAAAAACATGTAAACATGAAGTCTTACCTAAGATTGATAGAGGTCTGGTTTTTTGTTGATGATTTACTGATTCTTCTTTCTGGACTACGATTGGACTTTTTTCATACATATTGTTATCAAATGCAAGCATTCCAACTTGATCATTATTGTTATATTTTGGTATATCTTTCTCGTTATTGCAAGTATCACAAATAAAATCAGAAATTTCATCTGCTTTGAAGTTCTTTGGGTTTAACTGTCCCTCACATTTTGAACATCGGAAGCATCTTCTGTGGTATAGTTTCTGCGATACAATGAGCCTCTGCGCTAGGTAAACGGGCAGTCCACAAGTTGTACATTTGTCCAAACCAACTTTTCCAAATTTTATTGGTGTCTACAAGAGTTTAAGAGAAATACAGAATAGGTTCAGAAATAGAATGAAAGTGAACAACATCACACATCACAAAAGAGCAGTGCCTAGCAAAGCATGCAACAAACAGTGCATAGAATGACAATCGATAACTAAAAATAATTTTTATATGCAAATAAACACTTACTGATGGTTGCGTGGAGGTTGTAGATGCTGTCACTTTGGAGTCAGTATCAGAGACTTTAGTATTGACTGCAAAATATAAAAATTATTAAGATATATATATTCTTTTGAATGCACAAGGAACTATCTTATTTCAACTGTGATGTCTGGTTCAGGGGCAAAATTGACCACCCATCCTTCTTAAGTGGCAATTTTTTTTCCTACCAGGGTTAAGGGTTATTGATATAGTCTTTTTATCTTTCTCCAATACATATAGGGATATACAAATCATAATACGGGGGTAAAATGCAGTAGCACTCAAATTGAATCACATTGACATATGTTTTCTTGTTTTATAAGTAATCAATTTGAATTTCTATTGATGTTGAGATTTTTTTTTTCAATTTATAATAAAACCATCTTATATTATAGCAATTCCATCAGCATCTAAATTTGAAAATATTTTCAAAATAAGGAATTAGAGAATCATTTTTTAAACAGCTAGTATATTTCATGACAGATTCGATTGTTATCAATATAAACATTAAAAACCTACCTGTATGGCCCAGGCGTTGATAAAACTGTGATAAGTAAGTTAACACTGACAACCTATCGGGCACATCGTTTTCCACCATGTCCTCAGGATCAAGCAATGCAGGTATCCCCAAATGTTTCTCTGCAATACTATATGCTAATAGATTGTTTTCATAAATATTTTCGGGCTTCAGTTTTGTAAGATCTCTGGAATATATAACCATATCATATTACATATACTATCACTTGCCCCCTTTGTTTGTTGTTTCTAAGCTTTCTTCTTTCAAACCATGTAATAGAGTGTGATCAGCTTTTCACTGTTATTTAGACGATTTATTCTATACATTAGAAGTTAACACAGTTTAAAATTACACCAAACTAAATAATTCTATGCAACGAAACGGCTGAGAGACAAAGATAGGGAAAGGAAAATGAACCTGAAGCAGTATAAAGTGTGTCGAGTCAGCCAGTTACAATAATAAGGTAAAACCTTGGCTGCTGTAAGTTCCAAATTTATTCAATAAGATTCTTATTGATAGAAATAATAAATTATTTAGCTTCCTATCTTGTTGTTGTCTTTGATTAGGTTCATAATCATTATGTTGTTTATTATTTTGATCCATTCTATTTTTCATACATCTTCAACTGTTGTTGACAACACTTCAGGAGCAGAAACAATAAAATTTAAGAGCTATATAATTTGCAGGATGACCAATCCAAAACTGATACATTAAATTGTAAATTCATGGTTTTTAAATGTTACTTCACTTCTATGTTAAAGGAATAATTTTATTTATAGTCTGTCAATTCAGACTACTTTGAAACAAGTGTATATTTTGAATTTATTACAGTACTAGGTAAAATTTGAAACGAAACTAAAAATGCAAGATTTTAACTCTATTCTTATTGATTAAAATTGTCTCAAACTTACATCAAGTCAGGCCTAAAGTGATGAACTAAAGCGCAAAAAGCCATTCCATTTCTCCACGATGTAGTCATGTTCTCTATCTGAACATCGGGGCAATCCTTCACCAGGCGTTTGCACCATAGCTCCAGAGCCTTAGTTCCTTTTACTTCAGACATTATTGCAAGTAACAATTGAATATGTTGTATAAGGCATACATCATATTTTATTGAATCATAACTGGTCTTGCGGCCTAAAAATATTAGAATTTTTTTCACAGACTATTAACACATGTTATATAAAAAATATTGCGATATTTTTAAAGTAGCGTATTGCTTTACTAGGTATTTTTGTACAAAATATTGCCAAAGTTTATACATACATTTACATTTCTGTGAATGCAATTGTCAAAATAAAGTTATGACTTGTGGTTGGGTTGGCAAAAGTCAGTTGCAACGCACAGATATTGAATTATAGTACAGAGTATAAATATACATTGTTCTTGTGCAAAATTGGTACAATGATTGGTGTTTCTGTGAAGATTTATTTGCATAACGATTCAGCTTAGGAGCTAGCAATAATAAATCTACATTAATTCTGATACGGTTGCGGGGCTACTGGCATTTTAACTGTGTATTAGTGTGCGGAGTCACATTATATTAAGTGCAAGTCAATGCTTTATACTGCTGCAGCATTGGCTTACGCTTCAGTTTATAGAATTACAATGTAAGTTTACTTCTAATCAGTCAATATATGTCTATAGATGCTACGGATACTTGTACAACTTTGTCGATCATAATCTTTTGACAATACTGTAATTATAATAATCCCTTGACTTTATCTTGAGTAGTTCTGAGGATTGCACATTGGAGCATTCTCGGGAATTCCCGAAATTATATATTTTTTACTTCAGTATAGTTTAGTACCAATTTATATAGTTATGAGATATGAATACAAATTAAAGTATTTTGTATGCCTGGCTTATTTTAATGTATATATAATATGTCAATTAAATAGCTTCTGATTCAAAATTGCTGACTAAAATAAAGTTAGGTACATAAAAAAATTAAAAGCACGAAGCGACATTGTGTTAACATCAACTGACCTGTGGCATCCATTTTATAGTTTGGCGCAAAGGCGTGGAATTAGAGATTTTGCACCAAGTACTGTTTTACGAAATGGAATTCGAAGAGGCGTAACGTCCCTTCTAGTTATTTCAGGGTACATTGAAATAAAAGTTGCTCAAAAGTTCTGGGCAATTTATATAATTATCAAACAATATAAAAAAAAAATTTACCATTACCATTATGTATACCCTTTTGTTTTTGAATTAAATAAAACAATATTTTTAAAATATGATATTATTTATTGGTTTATATATTTTTTGTAGATATGCTGGAGTTATCCAAGAATTTCGCGACAAATGCCAAAAGCATCCGGTCTGTATCCTATAGGGCATTGGTTTGGAACACCTATGATACCGGGAAGGCCCACATTCTTCAGTCCAACATTCTCTTCGTCAAACATTTCGTCTGCATTGACCTCAGACTCAACCTCGGTTTGTCTTCTGCCTCTGTGCTCCAAATTCCTAGCACAATAAACCACGTATAAAAATTATCTTTTGTAATTAATATTTACAATTCTATTAAATATTATTAACCTTTAAAGGCGGAAATAATGATAGAGCTGATCTTAAATGTAGGATTGAAGTATCTATGTTACCTATATGTAACAAAAATTAAGAGACCTTTTGTGATATTGTTTTTTTTTATGAAGTTTACTAGTGTGTCAATACATACAAGTAATTTTGCTTACTCCTCCAGCTAAGCTCAAAGGCTTGTGTTAGGAGTGGGGTCAATAGTGCAATAGGGAAGTAGGGATCGTACTCACGACCTCTCGATGGTCCTACACACTTCCCATTGGGCTATTGTCGCTTGAATGTTATGCAAATATGTGTTTTGATATATTTGATATTAAAACAGAAGTTTCAGGTTAACAATGATAGCTAATGAATAAGGTTAAAATAGGCAATGATATAGGAAACTTGGTAGATTGTTGCTCCTAACTTGACTTCAATAAAAGTCTTCATTTCCAACTTTTTTTTTCATGCATCTTTCATCAATTCCATCTTATTTACTACGGAGCTTTATTTAATAGTTAGAACACAGTCAAGTGATACTTACGAATATTCGTAATTTTTTGGAACTGCAGTTGTTGGTCTGAATAACCTCCATATCTCACGGCAAACCCCATTAACTAATTCCATTCCGGGGGGACAGTTGGGTGGCACCGTAATAACGTTTTTGGATTGGAGGAGGCTCCATGAAGAATCGCTTTAGAAAAAAATAAACTAGTAAGAACAATATTAATAATTTAAAATTAAAATTAATGCCTAACCTAACCAAACCTCTAAAATCTAACCTAGTCCTTAGAAGTCATTGCCATCAATATTTTTAAGTTAGTGCAATCTTAGTGTTTACATTTATTTCTAGCTTATCCTTGTATAGAATTGACGAGTTAAGATAAACAAAGAGTTTGATAGTAAAAGTTGTTACGAAATAGTTACAAGAGATATAGATTTATTCAAATCAATAGATAACATTTTCGACGTAACGATTGGACAAAGGAAACTAATCAGATACTCTTTATAAATTCATATCATCAACGCTACTTATTTGTTTATATTACTAAGAATAAGTCTTCTTAAATATGTACATGTGTATGTAAAATCGTAGCTACTATCTCATTAATCTTACTACGTGTAAATTTAGTTAGAGGTGTATGTAATAAAATAATCTCATTAACACTTACATAACTCCTAGATCTGCTACGTTAAGGTTGCTTCGCCAGATTTCACGGCATACACCATTTACTAATTCTTGGCCAGGGGGGCAATTTGCTGGTACCGTGATCACGTTCTGAATGTCAGGCCCTTGGGTCGATTGGGCGGCAGATACAGTCACGTAAGCGACCAGTATAGTGATGAAATACATTTTAAAACGTATTAGGTCTCTTGATTAATATCGGTCGGTATACACTTATTGGAAAGAAGAATGAGACTATGAATCATAAAGGATTGTTTCAGGGTTTTGATTGTTTTTATCTGCTTATCAAATTATAACAAATAGACTGATAAAATAATAGCCACCTACTTGTTAATGCCTGATAAGGTATAAGAATGTTATTAAGTCCTCATTAAAGATTAAATAATTGTCGCTTTCTAATACGCGTTAATGTAAAGTTGTAAAATTTATTTTATTCTATTTAAAATTTCGCAATTAATTCCATAGCCGTATAGCGAATTTCATTTTTTAACCCTTTTGTCTTCACTCTGTATTCTAAATATCCAATTAGAATAGAATAAAGCATTTTTGTTCATGACCATGGAAACGTCGAAGTTTACTCGAATACAAGCTCCTTTTTCGTACGTATTACAGGGTACAGACGGCATGCAATATCAACGTTGTGTGTCGCAATCACGCACGATGCCTTTTCAATGTAAAAGAAGAAAATCATGCAGATAATTCTTATTCTATTATTGTCATTTAAGACCACGCATCTGTACAGTGGTTCCATTAAATAGTTTGGAATATTATTTCTTCTAGTTTCTTTCTATCCTATTCCACTTATATATTATGAACACTGTACAGTTTAAATGGCAAGTCAATATTCAATTTTGTGATCTTAAAAAGTACATAAAATACCGATAGCTTACATATAGGTACTATACCTACTTCTGCGAGTAAAAACAAACGTTACTATTTCGCTTGTTTACATGGTAAGTTAATGATCATCATGATGTTCAATTGATTGTACTTCTAAACATACTAAGAACAACGAGTATTGCGCTGTTAGTTCAGATCTTATGTCCTTTCTATTATGATTCAAGGAATATGCAACCGTATAGTTATCTAGTAAGTTCTTCGTGCATGATTGGACATTTCCGCTCCAAATTGCACGGCTAGCCATTATAGATTTACAAGTACCGTCTTGAAAACAATAACACATTCTCTGAACCCTACTACTAATGGCGCGTTTGAAAAAATAAATAATAGGTAGTAAAAAAAATTAAGTAACTTAAGGTATATTTTTACGAGAGCGTGTTGTTTTAGATTTTTTAAACATTTATTCATTTTTATTTTTTAGTTAGATCTTTTAAAAAAGCTTGCTATTTAGAACCTAATCTTGAATTCTGAAATAAGTATATCGGGACGATGTATCATTGCATTGTCATCGGTCCAATTCAAAATTTTCGTTACATATAATTATACTAACATACGACCGAAGCTAATAAAAACGTTAAAATGAGAGTAATTTTGCAAACTTATATTACCATGAAAGAATAAAGAAATAAATTCAAAATGACTGCTATCACAAAATGGCGGTTTTTTTACAATCCTCACAATATGGGTATCAAATGAAAGCGTTCGATTTGAAGGTGGGGAGAACATATATAAATTGATTATGGTTTTTATGCGTAATTATTCACTTTCATTGCACCAAAAATTAAGAGAAAAAGCAGATGTTTATAATTATAAATATTCGTGAGATGAGGAGGTGAAAATAATTTTAGGTATACAATTTCAGTTCGTTCAATTTCAATGACGTTTGTGTATGCTTCGTTGCCATAGCCACGTTTCAAATATAGCTTTCGTAGTTTTCTTCATAGCACAACTCTATTGATGTACTTTCGTGTGTGTAGTGTGCTACATTGCCTTGTTCGTAATGAATACGTCCCTACAAGAATGACGTACGTAATTTGACGCAGGGTGGGCGACTAACGATCGTTAAACTAGAAGGATCAAGAAACACAGTGAGTCAGTCAATTGCGCGGCATACACGTTCGTCAGTATTCGGTTTCGCTAAGAATATACGCAACTGATATTGTTTTTGATGTGATCTCGATATGAATTTCAAAATGAATAAGACATTCACGAAACTTCTTATTGTGTTTATGATACTTGCGATATTAAGTGTTGATGGAAGAAAGTCATCCAGAGGTCGCGGGTCGAGCTCTAGCCGTGGCTCTAGTTCTAGAAGAGGTACTCCCAACGTTCAACCCGTTCCGACTTCGTTCATCAGCCCTCAGGCTTCAGCGCCAAAGCCATCATTATTCGGATGGCAGGAAAGACCAGCTCAAAAAACTCAAACATCATCACGACAATCGAAACCGACAAATACCCATTCATATCCATCCAGCAATACAGGTTTGTCTGGTAACAATCAACCTAAGCAACCAGTTCAGCACGAGATACAAAGGAATAATGCACAACACGCTTCATACCCTTCAAGTAATACTGGTTTATCCGGCAATAATCAACCTAAGCAACCAGCAGTCCACCAAGAAAGTATGCAACAAGCTACCAGGACAGGAAGTCAGTCGGCACAATCAAATAATCAAATGAGTCATTCTTATCCTGCATCTAATAGTTTATCTGGCAATTCAGGTTCAGGAGCTGGATATCCACAAGGAACTGGCCTATCAGGATCTAAAGTGGCACCTCCACCCTATCAACCAGTTAATTCGCAAAATTCACATTATCCTCAGGGGGGCGCAAATTATCCAACTAATAATATGGGTCAACATCCGCAAGGTCAACCACCACCTTATTCAAATATTGGAAACAATTATCATCAAGGTGCACCGCCA
Source organism: Udranomia orcinus (assembly GCA_018247775.1). Lineage (NCBI taxonomy): Eukaryota > Metazoa > Arthropoda > Insecta > Lepidoptera > Hesperiidae > Udranomia > Udranomia orcinus. The sequence continues at coordinate 8,754 of DWGW01001626.1, forward strand.
CCCTACACGGGTGTTGGAAATAATTATCACCACCCACCACCTCCACCACCGTATTCAAACTACGGACCTAGTTATGGTGGTTACGGAGGGCACAGTCCTTATAACTCAGGATTCGGACAACAAATGCCTGGATATTTTGGCAATTATGGAGGTGGTAAAGGTTTTGGTGGAATAAGTCGAACAGGTAGTGCCCTCACTGGTGTTGGAATCGCGGGAGCTGGCGTTGGAACGATTTTAACAGGCTTAGCTCTCTGGAATTTGGCCCGTTCTACCGGACGAAGTCATCATACAGTTATATACGATAACAGAGGTCAACCCGTTGCTGTAGCTCCTGATAATAATAACACGGCGACCGCTATGGATTCCATTTTAGGCGATTTAGTAAATTGTACGCTGACAATAAGCAACGAAAATGTCACTGAAGTTCTTGCCATACCCTGTGCTATTGCAACTTCTTTTACTCCTGAAGCTGATGTCAAAGACGTGAATGGTAATAAAAATGAAGATGATAAAACTAAGTGTACGGTTACTGTTGTTACAAAGACAGAGAAAGAGTTTATGACAACTATACCCTGTTCCATACTTCTAAATACCGCAGCACAAAACAATGTAACGGAACCCCCTCTTACAAATTCTACAGAATCAGATAGTAATACATCAATGGTTCCGAATAACGACTTCTTACAACCCAATCAAGCGGCGGCATTGCAATTTTCTAACGGTGAAAGTCTGGACGGTCAAAATCTGGACAATAAGGAGTCTCGATTGGATTGTACTTTAAAATCTGGAGAAGTTCCTGATCCACTGAATCCATGCTTCCCTGTAACACATAATCTTACTGTTTTACCTCTTCAAATCCAATCTACAGACGCAACGAATATCAATCGTTAATGGCAGCTTTTGAGATCAGTAATATATTTGATACATATTGTTACTACATTTAATTGACCATTTATTGTATTAATTAAATGTAGGATCATTGAGATCATCTAGTCTAAGAATAGATAAGCAATATTACTCACAGAAAAAACCTTTGTTGTGTCTCACCTTGAAGCTTTTTACTTGTAACTGTTATTTGTTCGTGTTTGTAATGTAATGTAGTTGTAAATCGATCAATACATATCATTGTGTGATTAAATTTGTATGAAAAGTACTCTATTACTTACTTTTTAAATTTTGGTGAAATTAGGTTTAAATATATTATATGTAAGTTTGTAAAGACTTAAGATGGTTCTTTATTATGGATTTTTTATTAGAATTGGTATCGCATCAGTTAATAATAGAGATGGTTCTGTGTTTCCTTTACTAAAGTGTACAAATTTTTTGTTTTTAACTAAAATCTAAATTTATAAATTAATGGTATGATAAATTGATCGATACATATTTATCATTGTGTGATTAAATCATGGAATGCATACGTTTTTTATTTTATTTTTGATTTTACCTAAAGCTAGCTGATTGTATATGTATAAAGAAAATAGGTCACCTGACTAATATTATTATACGTTTTATACCTATTGATTAATTAATTCGTCAACATAGCCGAACGTATAAAAATACTAAAGAGAATTCTTGACAATTTTTCTTGTAGAGCGTCATCTCATTACATTTTGACATTTCTAGACTTTTGATTAAAAGTAAACAAAAATATTTATTATTTTAAACTAACATGATTCCTTATTGAAAATTCCTCCATAATAGGGTTTTTTCGATTTCGTTCGATGTTTATTTTGTTATTTACACCATAAGCAATAAAAAGGCAAATATTAATTTATTTGGTAACTTTTTGATCTCCCTTTTTAATGAGGACGTTAGTGATTAGTGTTGGACATTTTGTGATTTGGCTCCGGAGGCATCTCCGCCACACTTGTTTCTGTCGTATAACAGCAGTGTTTTTGCTGCTGTATTCTGGTCTAAAGTGTGTAGTAGCTTCAGGGTAGCGAAGCATTTGTGCTTGAAACCTGAAACTTGAATCTTGTCTTAAGTTGATTACATATGTGCATGGGCGGAGCGGACTGACATAAGTATGAACTGCATGTAAAATAAATTCAAATTGTCTTTGATATTATCATGATATTTTCATGGACGAGTTATTTCGAGATATTTCGTTAAAGAATTCTAGCAACTGTCGTTTAATATCTGGGATGTAAATGTACACTACCGGTCAAAAGTTTGAGACCACTAATAAAAACTTTTGTTATCAGTAAATATTTTACAAATT
>DWGW01001627.1:0-10971 GCA_018247775.1 Udranomia orcinus
GTGTATACAGATTTATAACGCATTGCCATCTAGCATCAAGGACCTTACATTTGTAAAATTTAAAAGGGAATTAAAGTAAATAGCCACACTATTAGAAAAATTATTCTACTCGGTAAAAGAACTCTCACACTAAAAATTCGTGTTCATATTTTTTGTCAACATGATCGTTGATGTAGATAAGTAAAAGGCTGATATATATGTATTTCTGTAATTATTGGAATATAAAAAATATTTTTTCATTCCACTTGGACGATACCATTTGTATGATACGAACGTAATAGACCCGAGTGATTAATGTAGAATAATTGAAGATATTTTATTAAATGACCAGTAAAAATAAACCCCGGTATCAATACTGAAATACATTTAAAAAAGAACCGCTAATAAGGCCCTAATCTTTCATTTTCCGACACTTATCCCGAACATTTCACAAGTTTCATTCAAGATAACTTTGGATATGTATAAGGCCGTATGTTATTGGAGTCTACATATAAGATGCTCATTTCATATTGTCGTTGCTGAATAGCTGTTGACATTCATTTTATTTGCTTTCTTACGTGCCACTTCGCGTAAAAGTTTTTCCTGTTAGCAAACTGCCTGCTGAGGAAATTATGTTTACTGAGCATAGTAAAAGATTTTTCTCATCTTTTCTCTTCGGATGGCGATATCGATTAATGAAGTAAGAATTTGAATATAATCAATATAATATGCGGTTATGCATTATGTTTATTCATTAACGTTTTACGACATTACTTTATCTTTTGTCTGGCCAAATAGGTCCTTGTACCGTTTTTATTTCATTTGTGGGTTTTGAATAGAAATGTGATTGATTGACCATTGATCATATAGATGAAGAATCTAAAAGCAAAAGATAGATGCTAAGCTTTCAGACGTTTTTGAACAGATTTGTTTTTGTGCTAGATTGAATAAGTTACACTATAGTAGCAGCTTAAGGCGACGTGAGCCACTTACTGCTTCCAGGTTCGAAAGGCCTCGCGCCCCGGAGATTTTAGGTCTGGATCTTACCGGTCGATAGAGGATAATTAGCCCCCTTAAACATAATCTAAGAAATACGTTTACGCTTACAGTATACGCTTCAATTTCTTTCACCAGGTTCTCGGTCGCCCGAAGAGATCATAGCTCTCCGGGAATGTTCAAGCACGAGTGGAAGGGTGTCTCCTCTGCTGGGACTTCGATCCAAGCCAATCCCTCCAACAACCGGCGCTCCTCCATCCCTGAGGATTCAACGTGACCACTCGCATTTACGTTACAGGACCCGTCCTCAATCCAGGACGTCAAAAAGTTAGAACATTGACTTATCTTGTAGTTTATTGTTTATTTAATAACCTTTATGCTTATTCTCCAGCTAAGATCATATCAAAGGCTACAATTAGAGGACCGGATGATTTCTTGATCGATACGTCAGATTAGTAGAGTAGAGTAATAAATAGAGTAGTTCGGCCATTGAGCTAACTGCTGTCGAAATTTAAACATTTTTTTGGTCGCTACCCTATTATGTCCCACTGCTGGGCATGGGTCTTCTCCCACAATTGGGGAAGGTCTGGAGCGTACTCTGCCACGCCACAATGCGTGGCGGAAATGTATTGTTTCCCTTATATCTTAATTAGATGTTTAGTTTTCCGTATTATTTCCGATCTACCTCTAATTGTTAATGTATGTATACAAAACTGTACATCATTTATAAATATTACAGATAAGTAAATTAATTTGGGCTCCATGTTTACAAAATATTATAAAGTCTTAGCTTTTGCAAGAAAGAGCACCTATCCAAAAACTTAACCCTTGCATTTGTTTATGTTTCTTTTATTTTTCAGATAGTTCCACAGGCAAGCCCAAGATGATCCACGCGCTGCGTCGCGGCGCAACCGTCATCAAAGCCTCGATGCCAAAAATTCGTGACGTCAACGTCATAGATACGTACTCTCGTGTAGTTTTTCCCGTATGTTTTCTAATTTTCAACGCAATTTATTGGACCTTCTACATATTCGATTAAATAGACTGTGGCGACCTTTTCTCACTACTTGACAAAAGATGGCGTTACCCGTATACGAATGCAATTGAACTTTAAAAAAACATTTTTATCAGCATCAAAACGTGAAGATAGGTCAATGTATTATGATAAGAAATGAGGTCGTTGAGTTACGCTCAGACTTGTTGTTATCATGAAAATAATTTTATAATAATACACCCAATATATTATATAAAATTTTACAATTATTTACTTTAGAGCAACGTGCGACATCTAAGAGAAGGTCTTTAACAAATTATTAAAATTACTAGCGCAGTAGGAAACAATTGAGTTAGCTGGTCAAAATCAGCAAAAGTCGAATAAACTTTAAAAGCTGTGAATAATAACAGTACTGTATAAATGTTATGTTAAACAATAAATCTCTGTTATTTTATTACATCTAATATACTTAATTAAAAATATTATGTCTATGTTTGAAATTGGCACAATTTTTTAATTTTATGTAACTAGCATGTCCGTAAAATGCAAAATAAGTTGGGTAATGCATGACTTAAGTTAATAGAACCATACCTGTACAATATTACTCAGATCTATGAAACACGCTAATGGTTAGTGAAGTGGTACTAATGGAAATAAAATTTGGATAGACAATAAAGAGAATAAAGTTCATCCCACCGATAAAAATGTAAACTTGTTTTGTCTCATGAATATTGAAATGCAGGTCCCGATTTAGCGCGGTGAATGTACCAAACCTTTATGTACCTTACAGCGACGATGAAAAAAAGGTACAACATTATCGAAAATGGGGCTCTCGAAAGCTCCGTCAGGGTAAGCAGGGCGCAGGGCTCCCGAATAAGGGGATCGTAAAGAAATTCGAAAATGTCGACTTTGCTCGCGATATTGTATTCGGTTATATTACATATACAAGTAGCGTTAGTTACTCCTTATAACTAGCAATCAAAAATGATAACAATTTATTTGAATTTATGGAAGTAGCGTATATATTATCATATGTATTTAGTGAAACCTGTTAATTTGTTAATTTGGAATTACAAACATACACTTCAATTTCATTTATATGTATAGATATCCGATAGTTTCGGTTACGGTTGTGGAGCTCAATAACATCCCTGATATATGTATGAAAGAATAAATTATCCACAAAGACAGTTCTCACAATTACGTAGATCTAACGAAAAGTCCATGTTTATACACATATGTATATTACTATTGATTTTTAAGTAAACTGTTATGATTAGGATTCGGTTATAAATATAAATGATTGGTTGTATTTTAAAATAAGCTAAATTTGAATGTAGTTTCAATCTATGCTTTAGTGGTAAGTGTTACGTTTAATATGATATGATATAGTCACAAAAACTGCCAATCTCCTATGTTGTCAATAAACCTATAATACGTTATGTCGTATTGAATATGAATGTCCCTTTTTATGGTATATTGTAGGTATATCAAATATTTAGTTGACAATATTTTAAAATCTTTAAATAGCTTCATTTCTCTAATACTGGCGGATGATAGTAAAATCCGAGTTCAATTGTAGAAAGATACTTTGAAGATGCAAGATATAAAAAAATGTTTACATATTAGGATTATTATCCCATTAAAAATTAAAATTTGAGTTTTTCAAAATTTGAATATCGCATTATTTAGTAAATTATATTAGTGGGTAAACTATTGAATTAGTAGTCGATTTTGCTGTATATAAAAAGAAAATATTAAATATATCCTAAAGTACTATTATTTATTTAAATTTTAAGACATATTATTACAGTAGATAGTTACTTTTAGAACGCGCCAAATACATAGTATAAGTTGAAGACTATTGTAAAAAATAAAGTTTAATATTTATCAGTTTGTTTTAATGCCTATATTTTCATGGAGTACCTGTTGCTGCAACCCTTTCCCACTGCTGGACACGGGCCTCTCCATAACCGGGGTCTTCATAACTCCACGACCTGGAGTATACTCTGCTAGGTGATTAGTAGTAAATCAGTGTATCGGATGTTCGAATCTCTAAAGACCTGGAGTACACTCTGCTAGGTCATTAGTGGTAAACCAGTGTATCGGATGTTCGAACTTCTGAAGACCTGGAGTACACTCTGCTAGGTCATTAGTGGTAAACCAGTGTATCGGATGTTCGAAAACCTGAAGACCTGGAGTATACTCTGCTAGGCGATTAGTGGTACACCAGTGTATCGGATGTTCGAACCTCTGAAGACCTGGAGTACACTCTGCTAGGTGATTCGTGGTAAACCAGTGTATCGGATGTTCGAAACCCTGAATACTTGGAGTATACTCTGCTAGGTGTAAAGAGGTAAACCAATCTATCGGATGTTTAAATCCCCAAATGAATCCCAATAAGATTGAACTGCCCCCTATCGATAATAATTGGGAGCAACCGCTTAACATGCCCCCGAAGCATAGAAGCGCGTGAAAAGCGGCTAACGATCAGACCCGTCCATTTAATGATCGCGCCTGCTTAACTAGCTTGATCACTCACGATCTTCACAAGGCGGGATATATTTATGAATTTAGAAAAGACATTAGAGATATAGAAAATTGTACACATTTATCCTAACATTTTATTTTGAACTACCCGACTGACCCGGCGCACTTCGCACCGCTTCAATCATTTCCTTGTTCCCGTTCCTCCATTTCAATTGACATTACTTATTTTTACTTCTTACTTTTATTTCTGAACTGATTTTTATGAAACAAACGCTAAATGTTCCGTAAAACTTTCCACAATACAGTGAATTCAAATCGGGTCAATAATTTGTGAGATTAGCGTACCCAAACACACAGACAGACAACAATTAAAAATATGTTTTTAGGTTCTACTCTCTCATAAGGACCCCTAAAGTGGTTTTCTTTTACAGATTTATTACACGTAGCGACATACATACATATATTAAAGAACATTCATCAGTTACCAACTTACGCCCAATATGAAGTCTGTGGTTCCAATTAAGAATTGTTTATTCTTGGTACAGCGACATCTTGCGCGGGGTTGAAGAAGAGAGAAAGCTCTGGCTGGAGCGGAAAACTTTCAAAGCTTTAGAAAGTTAGTTTTACTCTACCCTTGTGGTAAATTTGTTCCAGTATTCGCGTTTGGATGGCGTTATTAACGATAAGATTTAGTAATGCAATATAAAATGGAAGATTGATTATTTCTTAATAAAATTAATAATTATTGAGTATTAAAAAATATTATTTGTACGGACCTTTCCCTGTAAATTGAGTTCGGAAAAAATTACTGTTGGAATACAACGAAACTTAATTAATACTTATTAAACATTGTATCCTACGCATTAAGGCTTTACAATTTGGTTTTACATTTAAGTGCCTGAAAAGATTGTCTTTGTACATAAAATTCTTTGCTCTAAGTTATTTATAATAAAGGAAAAATAAACAATCTTTCCACACAAACAAATTTATACGCTCTATAAAATTAGCAACGATCCTGGACTTATGCTTTTGGAAAATGTTTTCAAAGTCCTAAAAAGGGAAATAATTGTGAGTTGTACATACTCTATGCATAGATACGTTGCTCTTTGATATATGAGTAAAGACACGTTCTTTGTGTCTGTACCTGTACCTGTGTATTAGAATGCCTTATGTTTTTTGGTAAATTCCTTCACGTTAAATGTAAGGCTCCCATGGTGTTAGTTAATTAAAGTTTTCTATTATTGGGCTTACTCTAATACGATCGATACATTTGTCTCAATTTGTAAGCATTTTAAGATTGAGTTACCTTTTACATTTTAACATTTTTGTGACTTTTCCAATCTGAATTACAATTCTATTTATCAATGTTTCTTTATAATTTTATTGGTAAATTTATTTGCAAACTAATAATATAACGTTACAAGGGCTTAGAAAGCTCAAAAAATGTGTCTCAATAGTAATAGTATATAGTAGTATATTAATTGTTCAAAATTTGGAAATAATCTCGAAAACGATTGCTTGTACGAGTATACCAAGTATAAGCAAAATCGCAGGCATATATATCTATATTTATAAACATAGTCGTCTATTTCCATCTAATGTTATTCTCAGTCAACACAATACAACGTAGGCGAGATCTAACTAAGCAGCTAGATGGTTCGCAAGGGGCGGGCGGGTCCATTCATCGATGAGGCGCAGAGAGCGGGCCGAGGCGCGGGCGGGTGGGCTGAGGTTCCAGATCACCTAGTACTTCCCTGGCCGTGCGCCGCGCCGGCACCGTGTGACGTACGAACTGTTGTAACCATTAACAGTCATCACTGTGACTTAATGGTGCGCTGGGTGCAAAATAATCGGATTATTTCTGTGAAAGTGCGTGTTTTGATCGTGCACTTGACTTGTGTGGTGCACTTGATCCTGTGATATCAAGGTGAGTTCTTTGTATTATTTATTTATAGACTATTGAAGATATTATGTGTGTATAATGTATATAAGCTGAAAAATGAAATTTAAAGAAATAGGATGATAGGTTCGGTAAAATATTGTCTTTATTACGATAAGTAAGTAACTTACTCACTTAAAGGAAAATGGAAAATGAATGTACCATTATGTGTTTAAATAAGATGTGTGTTAAGTCATCAATAGTTAGTCATACTAAATAGTTCGATAATCGACTATATATACGCCGTATTAAATAGATTTTCATGGGGGCAGCCGTGGGCGGCTGGCGGTGTTAAGTTTCGGGTTTTCAGGGGGTCTGCGCGGACTGAGGCGCGGGGGCGGGCGTGGGCACTCGCGCAGCATCCCTCTAGAACGGTATTGATCGTTGAATTTTCGTAGCTCAGTAAATATTGTCGTAATAAAGATAAGCAACTCGTTTAATTAATGCTCGGATTCGGATTGAAGTGCAGGTGCATACGAGATACTCACGTTAACTGAACCTCCCGTGAATCTTCTGAATCTTTCGAGGTGTGTGACACTTGTGCTGGTGAATCAATTATCGAGGTATTTATAGATTGATGAGGCACCTACGCGCTATCACACAAGATTGAATCAAAGTGGGTGAGATACTTATAGGTATATTAAGTTATGATGCTATTTATATTACCTCCACCTGCCAATGATTATGTTCTGAAATAGCTGTATTTTAAGTTACCCCGCGTGGTGCAATGGTGCTTTTAGGTCTTATGAGTAACATTTGTGCATTAAGCTTTACTTACAAATGGAATTATTTGAATTCCTGTGTACTTATCACAAAATCTTCAAGTCGTAGGGGTACAGTTTTATTTATTTTCCTAAAAATTACTATACATTTATCAAATATAATAATGGAAATAGTGATAAAACATTGGAAATAGTGATAAAAAATCTTCTTGTGAACTTATTGTAGCGAAACTATACGAAGATCTATTATTCTTATTACCCTTATTATTCCTAGAATACAATTTATTTATTTATAAAAATTCGAATTGTATGTCCCTTGAAAGAATTCTGCAAAAAAAAAATTCAAATTCGATACATTTGATAAAGCCTCTTATGGAATTGGCGATTCTATAAATAGAACACGCCCGAACAATTCGGCCCACAGTAGGTATATTGAGACCTAGACTGTCCTATTGAGCAATCGATAAAACGTTTACGGCAATGAATATAAGTTTTATTTGAATTAGACTCGAGCACGGCAGCCATGCTGGTTAGGGAACCGAGGATGCAAGTTTGGGATGTAGTCATAATAAAGAGGCTTTTGCGTATGTTGCGCGGCGCCCTGCGTGAATGGGAGCGCGCTCAACAAGTATCCCGGGCTGGTACCGCGCATGCGCTGCGCACTCCAATTCCACTCCTTCTATAAAAAGCCTGACTTCCAGAGCTTTCAAGGCAAATATCGATATTCTATTCGTGTAATAATCACTGAACGATTCGAGCTACGATTCACGCAGCACCGACATCAAGGTAACACTTTTGCTAGGTTCTTTGTAATAGCTGATACAGCCATAATAGCCAGAGGTTTTATTGATTCAAGAAATCTGTGCGAGTAGGTACTGTGATGAAAGAGATGTGCGAACTATAGTGTATTATGTGTACTTGGTAATTGATATCGCGTCTGAATGACCTCCTGAATAAGTAAGTATGATTATTGCTCGCGTTTAAAAATAAAATTCCTGACTGCTCTAGCGATTAGTAGATCCTAAATTCTGTGAGTATTACTGCAATGCAACGAAACAATATAATTGTATCTATTTTTGAAAAAGAATTACATAAATTAAATAGTGTAAAAGCAGAGTGGTTCAGTTCAACTGAAGGTATCGCGTGGACGTGTCCTGTGTCCTGTGTCATGAAAAAGTAGAACCTAAGGTCGAATAAGGATTAATTTAAGTCGAATAAAAAGTCCAAGTTTTATAACAACGTTGTTCGGGCTGATGTGGTTTGACGGGTGTGGTAAAGGGAGAAACTTAATGAGGTCGTTCAAACTTAGTCGTTGGGGTAACGTGACATCTGTCGACTACAGCACATTTAAAGCCTGCCTTTTTTATAATATTGAGGTAGCAAACGAGCATCACTAGGCATGTGATCATCTGTAGTCGACACAAGACAGGATTTTTTATAGTATAGTAATTTGTTTTTTATAGTAAAACACAAATGCAACCCCTGAGCAATAAGTTGGGACATATATGTCCCCCGCACCTTTCAAACCAAAACACAGCAGCAAGAATACTGCTGTTATAAGGAAATATGTATGGCAGCCTTCGGAGTCCAAATTGTTCTACCGCCTGCCTTTCTGGTGACATATAGTTCATTTTCAGGTGTGAGACTTCAATACCGTCATGCTGCTTTTGTCAAGGATGCGAATTTCTCGCGCGGCTGCGCGGGTGACGTAGACTCACCATCTCAGCGCTAGTTTACCTACGAAGAGTGAACCAAGCCAAGATGCCGGCATCACGTGCCGTCCATTTCGCCTTTTGGTGCCTATGGCTATACGGTAAGGAATTATCATCGTCTACTTGTTTGAAATCTACTTATATAGATACCTGAATTTTCTTAATAGAATCCAAACCAAACGTCCATATTTGATATTGCATTTAATGGTAATTATAAAATCCAAAAAATAAGAGCAAAGGTAAAAACTTAAAATATTTCATTATATATTTTTGTATATAGTTATCTCCCTCCCTCAATGACACCCTCTCATTGAGACTACACTCCTCAACTCCTCAGTTCTTAAACTACATAATTCGTATAGCAGCAACAGCAGATGAAGCGCCCTTCAATCCTACGCCTCGTCAATTGAACACATCAGTAGACATCCCAGACCCTCGGTCGGCCATCGGACGTGTACCGCCCTTCCAACCACCGAATGCCGTGAACGTCCCTGGTATCATCCAGGTCCCGGGATATCGGCCACACAGCCCCTACACCCGAGTCGATACCTGGCATTGTGAGTGACCTAAGATAATAACTTACATCTACATTTTTTATAACTTGGAGATAGCAAACCAGGGTGATAGTAAGTAGTCACTGCCTCTTATGGATATCTGTAATCAACCCAAATGAGATCCAAGTTTATTTATTTATTGGATCACCAACATAAGACGCAATGTTTAGATTCAAATGTTTAAAAATTAGCTATAAGACTCTAATTAATTGTTCTTACAATTAAAGGTAACCACAGCATGCTTTTAGATAAGGTTACTTAGTTATTGAGTATAAACACACGCATTTATAATATTACAGTGAGGACGACACATTGTTGATGCAGAATATGATCGTCCTTGCGAATTCCATTCAAAACCGCTTTATCACCTTGACACAGTAAGTTCCTAACATGGGTACAGTCGGGTCGTATGTTAATCATGAAGATAATGTACCTAAGTAGTTATGTATGTATGTTATGTGTGTATGGCACTTGCATATCGTGATAGTATTTTCCTGTTTTCATAATAGTCACTTTTAGATGTACAAATAATATTGCGTCAGTGTAATAGGTATATTACTGTGAATTTTGAAATATATTATGTTGTTTTTTCTAAGACCTTCTAAAGCTCTTGTGCGGCTATTCAAAACGACGTCCTTCTCGAAGTTGTGGAAGTTTAAATACGTTAAGTAGTTTCATAATACGAGCCACACGAAAGTGATATATCAAAAGAAAAGTGTTATATTCTCTGTGTATACATTTGTGATATAAATACACAGAGAAGTAAATGTTATGTTAGTATTCGTATTTATAAAAAGCCGGGCGGAGTATTTATATGTGTGCATCTCCTAACGTAGCCAGAAACGGACATAAGGACACGTTAGCACTTCCGTAAGCCCGCAAAGCATACATTACAGCCCGATCCAAGATCGCAGCTCATAAAGGCGATATTAGGTGCGGATAACGTCCCGCCAATAAAATCACAATGCGCAATATCCTCAACGGGTCTCATTCCAGCCGTCCTTCAGTCCTGATCCCCCGGTTATAATATTTACTGGTCACACCTATAATTGCCTGATTTAGGGCAGTTTCTATGCGCGACCGCGGACAGTGGATTTCGTGGAAAATATTTATCGTCCGCCAAGGGGACTTCGGATTAGTAGATTTGTACGTGTTCGGGAGAGCGTTGTTTTTCCAGTTTTTCCGAATCCTACGTAGGTATTACAATGGGTGTCGTAAATCATAAGTAACAACGATCTTTATCGCCAATATTCTCCCGCGTATTAAGTAGGTGAGTTGGTGGGACTTGGTTTTTCTATGCCTTGTGCGTGTTTCGGTGAATGGAAATCTTGTAGCGACCACAGTTAACGAAGTTACTTCTCTATCTTATATTAAAAAGTTTAACAGCAAGTTCTAGTTCTGGTTTAGTCAAAGTAAACGTTTCTATTATTTTTGGTCTACGTTATACATTTAAACCCGTTCAAATCGATTTCAGAAGCTTAGTGTATCGTATACTATTACTATTTGTATCACCTTCAAGAAGAGACTTGTCTCATTTATTAAGGACTAAAAGTGAGATCCTCGTGTATATATCTGAATGTATTTG